>JACCGJ010018375.1:0-19534 GCA_013407085.1 Atriophallophorus winterbourni | reverse complement strand
TCTTTTTCAGTCTTTTAATTATTCTCGCTCAATCGATTACATCGATCATGTCTGAAGTTCCTGGTGCCACTGGGGAGGGATCCCAGATATCGTCAAAGGTTTGTGTTCAGTTTTCGGGTCTTAACAATTGCAGTCTACTGCTAAAATTTCATCCCTCAAATGACGTTTTTGCACATGTTATCTAGCTGGATTTTGACACCATCACGTGCAGCTTCATATTGTCAGATTTCCCAGGCCAAGATGTATAACAATCTAAGACTTCCTTGGCATTAGCTGTTTTGCGCCATTCACCCTCCATGCACGTTCAGACGGCTGTTAACCAGCCACTTATCTCTTGTCTTCTCATGCGTCCTGGATTTTGGTTTTATAATACTTCAGCAATACTATGCTTGCAATTAGCTTCACTTCAAATACTTACCTATCTTCTATAAACTAATCTATTTACTTGTGATCAATCAATACCGTACACAAACATGAAAATACTCAAACTGTTTTTTTTCATTCGCACCCGTGTTGCACAGTGCTTCGGACATTCATCTACCTACATAATAGTACATACCTATCTCACGCAAGCTTAAATTTTGAATTCATGTGCATCTCCTAGGCCGTACACTGAAAATATAAATGTTTTCTTCAGCGATGCTCTCCATCATCGTCGTCGTCGTCATCATCATCATAGACAGCATCATAACGGTAGCAAGCACTTATTCCTTAACTATCACACGATTATAAAAAATAGAATCTTGAAAGACGGGGAAGTATGAGACCTAAAAAGCTACTTAACCTGTAAAAGGTTCAGCACAGATGTAAGTATGAAAGCACAAGCCTGATCCAGGCAAAGTGCCGTACAGTCAGTGACTGCATGTGGGCTAAGATACTGTCAGGTTTCCGAGATCTAGACAGATATGAGAAAGATAATAGAAAATAGAAATGGTAGTGAGACTCCAGCCTGTTTCAGCATGCAGCTCACCACCGATGGCCAATCAATTTAGCACGGTGTTAGCCGCACAGCACATAAGTACTGTACGATTGCACGTCCGTTCAGCACAGACGAACTTGGTTGAGGTGCATACACCTCGAATCAAGCACGCATTCAATCAAGTGTTGTGAACGAGTAGATCGACAACTTCATTAAGGCTTTCACCATAACAAACTTTCCTCACCGCTGCACTCAAACATTCCAAGATGTCCACAACAGACTGCTGCTGAACGCGATTCTATGTCATATCTCTGAGAATATCGATGGCGCGGACTAAAAAGCAGTCGAACGGGCCTCCCTAAACACACGTGCACGAATGTGGAATCGTGCAGTACTTTGTGCTGTGCGGTTAACCGTGCTAATTTGATTGGTCAGAGGTAGTGAACTGCATTCTGAAACAGGCTGGTGTATCACTACCATTTCCTGTTCTTTTTCTTCATTATATCTGCCTAGGCCTGGGCAGCGTGACAGTATCTTAGCCCATGTGCAGTCTCTGGCTGTATGGCACTTTGCCTGGATCAAGCTTGTGCTTTTATACCATACCCTAAACACACCTGGTTTAGCTGTCAATGCATTGAGTCGCTACAGTCAAGCTAGACACTGATTACTCATAGAACGGACGCCAGTCCGACTCGCGAGTGGCAGATAAAACTATTTGAAAAGCAATTATTCTTCATTTGCAATTCATAAACGAACCAGAGAAGCCTAATTATTTTCGCTTTTTTCGATACCCACATCACTACCAAAGATTCTATTACGGATAGTTGCGTTACCTATCAACATTACTTTACTCTCCAATGCCCTGGATATGGAATCGTGCAGTACTGCTGCGCGGCTAATACCGTGCTAAGTTGATTTGCCACCGAGTGAGCTGCATGCCGGAGTCTCACTGTCATTTCTATTTCAATACTCATATCTGTCTAGGCCTAGGCAACCTGACAGTATCTCAGCCAACTTTCAGTCCATGATTGTGTGATTTCATACACTCTCAGTCGAAGCAACTTGGTGCAACGTGTGTAACCCCGTCTATTTATAGCCGCTGGCACCTGGCCTTCGAGAATCTCTCCGTTGTTACACACGCTTTAGTTTCATATTGTTTTCTCGATATAGAAACACAAGCGTGCGAGGAAGAAGAACCCTGGAACACTTGCTGATAAAACTCCGAGTCACGATGCTGATCCCGATCCGTCTTCACTCAATACAACAGATCCAAAATTGCTAGTGAACAACGGTATCTGTGAGAAACTACTCAAACAGCTCACCAGCGTGATGCTAACATCCAATGCAGAAACTACTGGTCGTAGTGAGATGAAAGAGAAAAAATCAAAGGAAGATTTTCGTTTTTGGCGCACGCAGCCTGTGCCTGACTTGAGTGGGTTTCTCAAATATCGTTTCCTTGTGGTGTTGAATTTCAAGTTTTCTACTTTTTGTTTTGCATTTGGCACTAACTTGCAACGCTAACTTTCCGGATTGCATGCCGGTGTTTGAAAACCACCGCCCTTAAAATCTTGTGACCATTGGTCTGACGAAGCTTGTGTGTCAGAGGCGAAACGTTACCTAAAGACTGTTGTAGCCGTTTGCGTTTTATTTTCATGGCAATGATTATTCGGTTGGTTTTTAATCCAAAGAAGCAAATGAGCCAGTGCAATTTGCTGTGCTTTGGTCACGTGTTGTGAATACAAAGCCATCAATCTCCGGTCTTTTTTACTATGCCGGTTTCTCACTGGCGCCAAACTTGAGGTTTTATAATCCAACAGAATCCCAACTCACGATAGTGTTAGACTGCAGTTATTTTCCATGTACTCTGTGAGTTCACAGGGCTGAATAAACCCCTACAGAGCCCTTTTTAAATAAAGCTTGTAACGTTCAAACATCTTTCGTTTTCGCCTAGGTTGCCGTCATGCCATTTTACTGGCTTTTCACAGTTACGTGTTATCGCAATACACGAGCCTCAAGATAGGCACAAGTAGATGTTTAATTTGCAGACCTAATGGGCTAGAAATAGTTGGCGCAATAGCTAGCGGAAGCGAGGCTGTTTTGTCTGACCTTAAGACTTTTGGTGTGAGTCTGTCTGATTATTCGGCGATGCCTGCTTCCAGGTCGGCGATTCCAAACATATAATCCAACGCAGTGATAAAATTCACAAACCACCCGACCAGAGAGTATTTCGGAACGTAAGTTTTCGTTGCAGTTTATGACCCATAATGATCTTTGCAACATGTTTCTGCGAAACGGATCCAAAATAAAGGCTCGCGCATTCTTTCAGATGAAGTCGTTTCCGACAACTGCGCCATCGAGCCGGATAAGAAGCACGAGGAAATTCGCAAAGAACCATATAGCCTACCTGCCGGGTTCTCGTGGTGTGAAGTTTCGCTGGACAATGACTCCGAGGTTTGTCGAGTACACCAATGAATCCTGCCTGTCGCCGTGCTTTTCACTTAACTCTCCTTGGGTTCCATTTTAGCTTGATGAACTGTATGAATTATTGTACGAAAACTACGTTGAAGATGATGATCATCTGTTTCGGTTCAACTATTCGAAAGCCTTTCTCAAGTGGTGAGTTAGCTTGTGCACTTGCTCAGTGTATGCGTGTACGTATGTATGTATTCATACATAAAATCACAAGTCGGATATAGGCGAGGTGCCGCACAATCATGGATTGCACGTGGGCTAAGATACTAAAAATTTGCTTAGGTCTAGATAGATATGAGTACGAAAATAGACATGAAAGTTAGACTGCAGTGTGTTTTCGCATGCAGCTCGGTACCGTTGGCAAATCAATTTAGCAGGTTGTTACCTGAACTGCACAGAAGCTTTACACGATTGCCCATCCGTGCTTGTTCGGTACTTTTGTCCTGCACTAAACAGCTCCATACTTGGACGCGCAGCAGTCTGACTGTTTTCATGTCTCTGCCATCACGAAGTATTTGCGACTACCTGTATCCATAGGTTTACAGCACTTCTGGGATCCAGGTTGTTGTTGTATGCATTATTACCAACGTCAAAGCCTCAATGACATTTCTATTTTCCTTTCTCATATCTGTCTTGGCCTAGATAACTTGACGGTATCTGAGCCCATATGCAATCTGTGACTGCAGCACTTTTCCTGTATCTGTTGTAGCTGTTGGCCTCCTTCGGCCGAGGTTGACCAAGGTTGTACATAACAATGGCATGATTTATTTCATGCCGCACAGCTTTTCGAACGACTAAACAGTCTGATTCGAGAGGAAAAATCTCTCCCAGAACTCTCGCAGCGATAGACGATACTCGATCGATCGGCCTCAGTGCCTCAGTGTCGTATTGATATGTATGTATGTATTGAAAGCACAAGCTATCCATTCAAAGTGCGGCACAGTCAGAGACTTGCACGGGCGGAAGATACTGTCAGGTTGCCCAGGCATAGACAGATATGGGAGGAAACATAAATAAAGATGGTAGTGAGACTCCAGCGTCGTATTGAGATGGTCAATGATGCCGTGTACGGCGTAGTTGACGAGGTACGTGTTCCATGAGGTGACGTAAGACGGAAGTGAGTGGAAAATTACAAAAGCATATCACATTCACCATCCACGCGATCGGACTTCGCTTCGCATTCTCATTTTTGAGTCACAATAGGTTCTGATCAGTGTTTGTTTGCAGGAATCTTTTTGATTTGTGTTGATTATGTTGTCCGTTGTTAATTTGCGTGACGAGGAAAGCTTATAATGATGCATGTCAGTAACAGCCATGAAAACTGTCTTGTTCACAACAATCTATTGAGTGTTTAATTCGAAATGTAGGCACCTCATCACAATATATTTGTACTTAATCTTCTACCGATTCTGCAGATTTTATATCCCACCATTCCCGTTACTTGTTGCCGGTGTGATGCTGACTGTATGTATGAAAGCACAAGCCGGATCCAGGCAAAGTGTCGTACAGTCAGAGACTGCACGTGGGTCTAAGATATCATCAGGTTGCCCAGGCCTAGACAGATATGAGAAAGAAAATAGAAATGATGCTGGCTACTTCGATGAAGGATGACACTACTAAGCAAGTACCGCTACGTCAGTCCCACTCCATTTTCACTTGAGCAATATTTGTGTAGTGAATCTGTGCGCTTGATTTTCGCATGGTTGTACAATTGTGCATTAATTTCTCCCTGCACCTCGTGGTTAGTTTATTGCCATCAGCATCAACGTCTTACAATTTTCGCGTTCTCCATTTTCTGCTCAGGCCTGACCAAACAATCAGCCACTCAATGCACCCAGAGTATATACATGACACTGTAATCTGTTCGTGTTCATCGTATAACGCGTGTGTGTTGATGAGCTCGCCGGAATATCCTCAATCGATTAACAACCTTGTTGTGTTCCCGTTCCTGTTCACAGGGCTCTACAACCGCCTGGTTGGCATCCGGACTGGCACGTAGGATTGCGGGTGATTAAAAGCAAAAAACTCATCGGATTTATTGCCGCTATTCCGTTGGATCTGCAAATCTATGACAAGTGAGTTGTGTCTGCCTGGCTCGAAGTTCCGGCTAAACGTCCACCGCGTCTTAGCTGCAGTTTCGTTCGTCATGGTTATGTGTTGCTGTTATGTCCACATAATAATATTAAATGCTCCGGTGATTTAAACATGTTCCTCACCGAAAACCCACTACCGCTACTTCCTTTATTTTTTCTTCCGCCCGAAGAATCCAACACCATCATCTTCATAGAAAACAGTTCATGGGCCTGAAGAAATCTGAACTTTTTATGGTAAAATATTTAGTAGATAATCATATTCTAATTAGAAAATGGGCAAATCGAGTATGCAAACAGCTTTTAATGATTACTTCACTACTTGCTATGACAGAGACGATGAGCTTAATTGGTAACACTGGCTTTCGTGTACGGCCACACCGCGTTATATTTCCACACACCTGCTAGTCGGAACTTCTCAACTCCATGTCGAGGAGTCATTTGTAATACGTATCATGACCATCTTAAGCGAGAATAGATTCGCATTAATTCCCGTCATTGGCCTTTTCCCCCGACTCCTACTGATGAACATAGCTACCGCTGTACTAACACCGGATGCGAGCGACTGTTCGCCAAAAAATGAGTGTCTGTAACTCCGCAAACGTTCAACCGAGAACTAATCATACTTACTACGATACTACGCGGTCGTTCATTTCGAATCAAGAACTTCACAACGAAAGTTATACCCTAACCTTTTGATAAAAAACCTGACCCACAAGACAGTTGGTTGAGATCAAATTCGTTATCTCTTCAACCTTTCCCTCCCGTTCTCTATTGACCCTATCAGTTTGGCACGGAAGCGGTTTTAGACGGGTACTTGCTGTCGTTGTATATCAACTTTAATGTGCCCCTCATCACTGCCGTCATTATGAACGACAACATCACATCGGTATCACATATCATTGCTAGACTGCCAGTCCCTGGCTGTGAGTCAATTTGCCTGGACCAGGCTAGAGCTTTCATACATCATACATACATAGACTGCCTTGGAAACTTTAGTCACGCACGCACATGATACAACCATCCTAGATGTTCCGTGAACGATTCTCATGAGGAATCTGGGTCAAATGTTTTAACGTTTGTAACAGACTATTTCTCGTTTTGTTAGTTTCTTCATTGCTTACACTACAAGACGTTTACTGTTTGCACCCATCACCTGGAGTCAAGGACGTAGTTTGCAGATGATTACTAAACTGTAATCGTAGTGGGCTGTGTTGTTGTCGGCGTACTAGCATAAAAAACCCTGCTGCTTTATAGGCCTGGGCAACCTGACAGTATCTTAGCCCACGTGCAGTCTCTGACTGTGCGGCACTTTGCCTGGATCAGGCTTGTGCTTTCATACCATACCATACCTGCTTTATACGATTGATAGGCATCTAACCTTCCAGACATTATGGCTTAGATGATTGTTTTTGATATTCTAATCGAGTTAAATGATGTTGAGTGACATACTGATTCCTTAAACCATGAAAAGTTTTCCGTACAAGACTGAAAATTTCGTGTAATCGAATAATGCTATTTTCTTCTTCTGTCTTGTCTTTTGAACTGAGCCGCTCATTTTCGCTTCGCCGCAGTTATTGTTTTCCCATCAGCATATCTGTTTTATCTATCTAGGCCTGGGCAACCTGACAGTATCTTAGCCCAGGTGAGGCACTTTGTCTGGATCAGGCTTCATCCAGCACGAGCATGTTGTCGTATCTCGATCTCTCTTGTTCCATCACACCACTTCCCTCCCACCCACAGACGAAAAAACCTCGTTGAGATCAATTTCTTGTGTGTCCACAAAAAGCTCCGATCCAAGCGAATGGCTCCGGTATTGATCCGAGAAATCACTCGTCGTGTGCATCTTCGTGGATTGTTCCAAGCCCTGTACACCAGCGGTACTGTACTTCCACGTCCGGTTGCAGTATGTCGGTGAGTTATGTTGTGTGCGCGCGCACGGGCGATATCGTTGTGTTTTTAACGTTTGCATCCGCATTATCGAGAAAAATTCACAATGTCATTGCATTTTTACTGAAACGGGACTTGCTGCCTACCGGATTGATACCAACTTTCGGACCAAATTTATCATGTTGCTATTGCATTGATTGAAGTGTGAGCGTTGCGCTCTTATCGGAATGCCCACGTAATTCATCAATCATGCTCTTGTATGGTATATGGTATGAAAGCACAAGCCTGATCCAGGCAAAGTGCCGCACAGTCAGAGACTGCACGTGGGCTAAGATACTGTCAGGTTACCCAGACTTGGACAGATATGAGGCAGAAAAAAGAACGGGATATGGTAGTGAGACTCCAGCCTAGTTCAGTATGCAGCTCACTACCTCTGGCTAATCAATTTAGCACGGTTAGCTGCACAGCACCAAGTACTGCACGATTGCACTTCCGTGCTCTTGTACGATGCATGGGTGTGCAATCGTGCAGTACATTTGTAACTTATCGTCATCACAGATAGCGTTACAACGGTAGTAATAATAATATTTCTTCAACACGTACCGAATAGTTGTGCGATGCATCCATGATATGACAAAATCCCCCAAATAGACCTGCTGCCTTGCAGGTCGCACTTGGTTGTGCAAATGAAGCTGACTCGAACAAACGCCGAGTGGTGCTGGGGACGCCGCTTTGTACCCGAATTCCCAAGACTCTTGATTGAAGCCGACTCATCCTCCAGAAGGAGATAGTCGCACAAAAGTAAAGTAAAAATAAATAGACGAGGAAGCACGGGACATGACCTTTAGAAGATTGAGCATAAACACGCGGGGATGAGGTGCCTACATCTCGGATCAAACAAACGTTTGATGAATTATTGTGAACGAGTAGAGCGACATGAGCACGACAGCTTCATTGCCACGCATCATAACAAGCTTTCCTCGCTACTCTCCGTGACAAGAGTAATCCAAATTACCAAAATGCTTTCAACAAGACCGCTAATGATCACGAACGATATATTTGATATTGCATAACCCTAACGGGGCGGTCTAACTTTAGCTAGTTTAAGTGTGCGTGAGCTTACTCAAAGTGTGGACATCCTTAAAGCGATGTCGTTTCCGAATTACGACTGGCATACAAAAACACTTCATGAAAATTATTTTCAACATAAATTACATGGCCTAACCATTGGAGTTTATGCTTGTTAACTTGGGGAGCCTACTCCCCACTACTCCGTACACCACTGTCGAACATAGGTTTGGACTAGATAGCGAGGATTTTGTGAGACGTCGCAATATCGCTGCGGGGCTACACAAACAACGTCCTCCCACAAGGTCTTATTCCGGACCTGGGAAACGGTGCTTGCGGGCTACTGGAGAAACAAAACTAGTTAACTGAACTGGAGCAACTTTAGGGAACAGCACATGCTATCAAAATACCCAATCTACCCCACTTTATTTGGTCAACTGTTCCCCACACTACAGAAGTCAATCAGACGGTACTCTTATCAGCAACCGGGATCGCCGCTTCTCATCGTGAACAAAAGATTTTCCAAGCAATTTAGTTTGCCCGTTCGTCTTCGATATCGCTCAGCACGGCGCAGTTTGTAATATATACAGTGTCTGATACAAATGTGGAATTGCGTTTGTTTATGGTTCCACGCATGAGGGTAATTCCGTTCAACATTTAGTGCTTTGTGTACGGCAGTCACACATTCACACGCTTGATGGTATGAAAGCACAAGCCTGATTCAGGCAAAGTGCCGCACAATCAGAGACTGCACGGGGGCGATACTACTGTCAGGTTGCCCAGGCCTCGACAGATATGAGAAATAGAGAATAAAGATGGTAGTGAGACTCCAGCGTGTTTCAGTATGAAGCTCACTACCCATGGCCAATCAATTTAGCACGGTGTTCGCCACACAGCACAAAAGTAGTGTACGATTGCACATCCATGCATTAATAACGGTTTATTGCCGAAACGCGCTCTTGTTATCCATGTACACAAACTCTCACTAGTTAAAATCGCTATTATCACACTGACCTCAGCTGTATGTCGCAGTCAACGCCACCATGAGATTGTGATTTTTTGCGTGCTTATAACCGAATGATACGTATTTGTGTTTACTACCTCCTGGCATTAGCGAGACTCGTCATTGTTTTTACTATCGAACAGCCGTTATCTTCTGAATTTACAATGCTGCAATACCCGGAAAGGTCTGAGTGCTGGACTATTAATAATTGAATTTCCATACTGATGAATTTGTTGAGTTCACCGTTCTACAATTTGTGCTGCGTGATGCTACAGTATTATGATATTATATGTATGATCTATTGAACAATGCTCCTGGCTTGATGATACGATGATAAGTTTGCCCTGGTTTTTTTAGTTGTAATACAAAAATCGAGTAGCGGAGCATAATGCCAGCGCTATCAAACACAGCCGTTAAATCGATGCTAAAATAATATACGAATAGTTGGACTCTTTACTACATTTGAGCCCTACCGAAGGTAGCGTTTTTAAATCCATTGCACGGACGGAAGATGGTTCGACTGATCGTCATGGTAGCGGTTAATTTCTTTTGCTTTGGATGGTAAGCAGTGATGGCTTCACCGTTGGCAGACCAAATGTTTTTCGTGATTCTCTTTTATGCTATACATACGAGAACCATTCATACATCTAAATTCAAGTCGCATGCTCACCCGACTAGCGGACTGGTTTTCGTCCTGTATATCTTACATTAACTGTGATATAACCGACTTCGCATCGAAGACCCATCATACATGATGTGCATTTTATATGGTATGGTATGAAAGCACAAGCCTGATCCAGGCAAAGTGCCGTACAGTCAGAGACTGCACGTGGACGAAGATACTGTCAGGTTGTCCAGGCCTAGAGAAAAGAAATAGAGAATATATGTATATATATCCATATAGCTTCTGGCATGCTGATAGTATCTCAGCCTATGGGCAGCGTGTTATCTCCTATGGTAGTGGTTTTTCCCTTGTTTGTGATTTCATCCGTCCATGCTTACCTCTTCATAGTCTCCATAACCTGCTATCTCATCACCAACATCATATTACGATCGACCCTATATAAGCATTTTTTGATATTCTTAGTCATGCCGGCTTGGCGTGGCGTACCGACACTCACATTCCCCACTTGTCTGCTTTCAGTTATTGGCATCGACCACTGAATCCACGCAAGCTCCTCGAATGTGGCTTCTCCCATTTATCTCACAACATGACGCTCCAGCGCACCATCAAGTTGTATCGTCTACCGGATGCCACACTGGTTCAAGGCTTTCGCCAAATGACCAAAGCTGACGTTCCACAAGCGTGGTCACTTCTAACAAAGGTATAGCTCGACGAATGTATTTTGATTCCTTTCCAAAGGCTGCGTAGTTTTGTAATATGTTTGAACACTGCCGTTCACGGTGCCCATGGATTAGCTTCACACTCTGCTATCGTCGTGTATTATATTCAGTGTTTCGCAACTCGATAACATGACAGTGAAAGCCGCAAGGAAGTTGCCGTGCTGATGTCGCTCTTCTCGTTCACGAAACTTGTTTGAATGCATGTTCCATTCCAGGTGTAGGCACCTCTTCCCAGTTTGTTTGCGCTTACTCTTCTATCAAATCCGTAGCAATTTAAGTCTCACCCTTCTCCATCTTTTAGGATTTTACTTTTTCATGGTCGTGTGGCAGTTAAGCATTCGGTACGTGCTACCGGTGTCATGCTGTCTCTGATGATGATGATAACTTCTTTGCGGTTTTCACTGTCACGAATTATAAGAAGCTTTCCTCGCCTCTTCACTTGACAACATACAAGGCTAATCAAACACTCCAAGAAGATGTTTACAACAAGACCGCCACTGAACACGATTTCGGGCCATATCACGGAGAGTACGAAGTTATTCCGAATTCTGATCTCTTGGACCCTAAACTGTAAAACTAGTCGTCCCAACTGCAGCGAGTTTAACCTTTAAAGTCTTCATCTGCTTGAGCTAATCAAAGTCTGCCCGCCCTTTCAAGACATTATTTCTAGTTAGGAGTGCCAAACCAAACCAAAGGTTGTCATAACCGGGGGTGGCCGTGGGGATAAGCTCCCATTGTTTATGAAATGCTCCCATATGGCACGCGTCTCAAATCGCCTCTGACAACCAAGTCCAGCTTCTGGCCTGCACGAGTGGCTCCCCGAGCCGGCGGAACTGCTTCTACCAACAGGAGAAAGGGAGAAGGCGAGTGACTGGCGCCTGAAAACCAGTTTGCTTCGGGCAAGTGGAGCTCGTTAGCTTGGAAGGGCATTTCATCTAAGCGAAGGAAAACACTGATTTTAAACCTCCGCTGCGTTGCGGGATACCCGATCGCGGGAAAGGCTTCGGGAGAAAACCCTGAGGAAAAACGTGGAACAGGGTCTGGTAGACGGTTATTTGGTGCACACCACCTCTTTCTTGCAATTCCCTGCTGCCTTGCAGGTCGCACTTGGTTGTGAAAAGGCTAGAGAAGCTGACTTGAACAAACGCCGAGTGGTTCTGGTGACGCCGCTTTGTACCCAAATCCACAAGAACCTTCATTGAAGCCCACTCATCCTCCAGGAGGAGATAGTCGCACAAAACAAAACCAGCAAAGTCTGTGCATCTTAACCTGTTTTTCGATATCTACCAAAGATTCTCTTATGAATATTTGCGTTACGTTTCTGAGTGTCTGTCAATTAACTCCAGGGATGTCGCGTAGACAGCGTTTGTTGAAGAATGATATACGTCTTATTTACCATACAATCGTAACACAATTAACTATTGAAGAGATGGCGGAGAATTATCTTCGAAGCTACTGCTGAATGGTGCGATTAGCTACACTGGGCATGCATGCAATCTATGAGGTCAGCTCGGTCAGTCAGGTGAATACATCCGTCATGTAAGGTGTTAACTACACTATTTTGAATACAAGCCTGTTTATTTTCGTTATTGTACTTTACGTTTGCTTCATGGTCGTGTGCAGTACTTCGTGCTGTGCGGCTAACACCGTGCTGAATTGATTGGCCACTGGTAGTGAGCTGCATGCTGAAACACGCTGGAGTCTCACTACCATCTGTATTCTCTATTTCTCATATTTGTCTAGGCCTGGGCAACCTGACAATATCCTAGACCACGTGCAGTCACTTACTGTACTTTACTTTTGTGCGGCTGGCTCCACGGGTGGATTAGCCGGCTTCATTGATGTCTCGGATTGAGACATCATCATGAAGTTTCTTGGGGATAGTGCACAAGTGATGTCCTCAGCACCACTTGGTGTTTGTTCGAGTACACCTCTCTAGCCTTTGCACAGCCAAGTGCAACCTACAACGCAGCAGGGAGTTGGCAGATAAACGCGCTGTGCGCTAGTTATCTACCTACGGGGCTTCTCTCCGGATTTTTCATCGGGGTTTTCTCCCGAAGCCTTTCCCGCAATCGGGTGACCCACAAAGCAGTGGGGGTTCGGAGTCAGGGTTTTCTTTCCCCTAGATGGATTGCCAGTAGCTGACGAGCTCCATCTGCCCGGTTCCAAAGGTTGTCACAGCCGGGGGTGGTAGTAGGAATGAGCCACCTACTATCTATAAAATGCTCCCACGTGGCGTGCGTCTCAAATAGCTTCTGACAACCAAGTCCAACTCCTGACCTGCACGAGTGGCTTTCACAAGCCCGGCTGAACTGCTCTTACTGACAGGAGAAGGGGCGAAGGCGGGTGACTGGCGCCCTAAAACCAGTTTGCTCCGGGCAGATGGAGTCTCTGACTGTACGGCACTTTGCCTGGATCAGGCTTGTGCTTTCAGACCATACCGTACCATAGTCGTGTGTGTGTGCTTGGGACAGCTACTTTAACGGTGATGCACTGCTGGACCTTGGATCCACCCTCCCTCTCTCAATTCAATCTAGTTTCCCTGATTTATCGCTGCAACAAAGGACAGTGTGCTGCCAATCCTAAGTTTTATCTTTCATTGCATTCATTTTTCGGTGCACTTAGAGAAGGGCTGCGGTCGATCACCGTTCAATCTCAAATGCCTCTCCGCTTCATACTAGCGGATGGCCTTTCCCTTTTATTTAGACTGTACTGTTAAATTTCTCCGGCTAATCAGCTTGGATGATGAGTTTGGCGTTTGCTAAACTGCTTAGCACGGAAAATTTATTTCTTATTTCAACTTTAGCGGTTTCTCTCCAAAACGATCGAGTTTCATCATCATCATCATGAGACAGCGCTCATTTCCGACATAAACATAAACCACTTCATCCTCAGAACATTTTTATTTGATAACCCATACCACCGGCTAATGCTGCATTTCCTTGTTTGTATTACCCACCAGTTGGATTTCTTGAATGATTAATACGGGTAATCCATCTACTACATTCCATTTGATTTGGTTTCCTTGATGTTGTGTTCACTTTCCTCTAGCACTTTGAACAATACAGCCTGCATCCGAATTTCACCAAGGAAGATTTCGCCCATTTCTTCATTCCTCGGGACGATATTGTCAACTCATTCGTCGTTGAAGTAAGTTCGTACTCGTTTTTCATTACAACCAGAGCAAACTTGGTCTCTTGCATGATTATGGTGTTTTATCTTCCTATCCTCTCGCGCGTACTCCAGCAGCATCACAATCCCAGATAACCGCTGTTAGATGTCACACGAATTGATTCTCAACGCCGCTTTGTTCTGATCTGAGAGCTCGGGTGGTCTGTTTTATTACAAATCTGCTACGAAGTTTAATCTCAGTGATTATCACTAATTGTTGGCACTTACGCTTTTCTTAGTATATTCGACGAGCGTGCTTCTAATTCCTTTTTGGTGCTACCTTGCGGTTTACCCGTCCAAGTCTCCTGTTCACTCGCAATCATTCATGGTGATTGGTTTTGATACCTACTTTATTCCGCGTGTAATCGTCTTGGCATTGACCCCGCGAGTTGGGAAGAACTAGTTCTTGATCGCTCACGTTGGAGGCATTGTGTAAAGTGTCGTCTTCAAGCTGGAGAGGAGCAAATACAGCTGTTGGATGCTGAACGCAGATCACGTCGCCGGCGTGCAACGGACGCCATACAACCGAGTTCTGACCATCGTTGCAAGCGCTGCGGGAAAGATTGTTCCTTCCGAATCGGACTGTTTAGTCATTCAAAAAGCTGTAGAACATAAAAATTCATGTGATGGTGATGTACATCCATGGTCGACATCAACCGAAGGAGGCCAACAACAATCGTCTGTCCGTGTTTGCTCGTGTTTCGCTTTGCAATTAATCTCTAATCCCACAGCTCCTGTCCCTCCTTCGGTCGATGTCGACCGTGGATGTACATCTTAAGCGCGTGAAGTTTTTCTGCTCTACATGTTTTCGAATGGCTAAACAGTCCGATTCGGGAAGAACCATCTCTCCTTCATCGCTCACTGCGACGCGCAGTACTCGTCCAATCGGCCACAGTGGTACACTGACGGTGTAACTTGCATTTATCAGCAGCGAGTACAATCTGCTTTACCCTAGCTCGGAGATGACGCTTTACACAGTGCCTTCAAAGTGAACAGTCTAGAGCATGTTGTTCGCAAATCGTAGGATAAATGTCGAGGTCCTTCAGATCTCATTTGCAAGTGCGGTCAATCTCCGGGCTTCAACTATCTTTTGGAATATGTCCATTTTCCATTCTGTACACGTGGCCTAGCCAACGTAGACGGCTTGGTCGCAGTATGGTGAATATGCTTTCTAGACCAGCTTGCCGAATCACTTCAGCATTTTGTACTTGTGTGAAGCTCCTGCTCTAATCACCGCGGGATAAGTCTCACTCCCATCTATTTCCTCTCTGCTTCTTTTTGTTTCATATCTGTCTAGTCTGGGCAACCTGACAGTATCTCAGCCAACGTGCAGTCTCTGACTGCGGTACTTTGTGTGGATCAGGCTTGTGCCTTCATACCATATACCATACCACTCCCATCATTCATCATCATCAAAGACAGCAATACACCGGTAGCACGTACCGAATGCTTAACTGCCATACAACCATGAAAAAGTAAAATCCTAAAAGATGGGGAAGGGTGGGACTTAAATTGCTACGGCTTCTATAGAAGAGTAAGCACAAACAAACTGGGTAGAGGTGCCTACATCTCGAATGCAACATGCATTCAAACAAGTTTCGTGAACCAGATTATCCGCGTCCATTTGCCTTCGAAGATTAACATTGCGTAGGGAATCACAAATCTGAGAGCAGCAAGCTGGCTTCCGGCCTGGCTGAGGCTGTGTCGACCACATTTTTATTCTTCAACAGATCTTGGAACTAAGGCACACTTATCGACAGCCGATAATAGCCATCTTTTTAGACTTCAAAGGAGCATTCGATTCAGTCGATCTAAATGTCCTGTTTAACACCTTGCTGTGCAAAGGCGTTCCGAAAAAGTATGTCTGGATGCGTTACAGTTCACAACGACCTTTCACTCAAATTACCCACCACAACTGGCGTCCGACAATGATGACCGGTTTCTTCGTTTCTGTTCAATTTTGTAATTGATGTCATCATGAATTATGCAGCTTTCGGAGTTCACGTAATACCAGGTGGCAAGCTTATCGACTTTTACTAAGCTGATGATATATTTCTGCTCTTCGACTCGTACACAGATGCACAGGCGGGACTGAACAAGCTATCTATTATTATGCCCGCATTTGGAATGCGTTTTGCACCGTCTAAATGCAGTGTTCTGCTGCAGGACATCGACTTATCAAACAGCACTTTATTACTTGATAATCAGGCTCTTGAAACGGTAGATCGTTTTACGTATCTCGGTAGTCGTATCAACAATTCTGCATCGTTAGATGACGAAGTCAGAAAGGATTGTCTCTGTTACTCAAGGGTAGAGTCCATAAAGCGACAGTTCGGGTTGTGTTACTGTATGGGTGCGAAACCCGGACCTTACGTAAAGAAAACATTCAGCGTCTCCAAGTATTTGACAACCCATGTCTCCGCAACATTCTAGGAGTTAGCTGTTACAATCGCATACGCACCGATGCTCTCCGAAATAAGTTGTTGGGTAGTAATGTCGATATAGAGAAGCAGATCAACCTGCATAGGTTACGCTGGCTGGGTCACGTTTTACGGATGCGGGACCACCGATTTCCGAACAGATTCTTTTTGCGACGCCACATCCTGATTGGCGTGAATCTCGGGGTGGCCAAACCGTCACATGCCATACTCAGTTAAAAACCCTTACTAGTAACCTTTCCAAAGTAGGCGAAGCGCGTCATCCGGGCTGGTGTCTCCGCGATCAGATATCGCAATGGCTAGTTACGCTTCAGGATATGTCCTGAAACCGTGTTGAATGGCGGTTTTGCACTAAGCATGTTTTTGGAGTGTTCGCTTAACCTTGTATGTTGTCAACCGGGGTGACAAGAAAAGCTTGTTATGATGCATGACAATGAAAGCCGCAATGAAGCTGTCGCTCTACTCGTTCACGAAACTTGAATGAGTGCATGTTTCATTCGAGGTGTAGACGTCTCATCTCCGTTTATTTTTGCTTACTCTTCTATAGAATCCGTAACTATTTAAGTCCCACCCCTCCCCATCTTTCAGAATTTTACTTTTTCTTGGTTGTGTAGCAGTTAAGCATTCGGTACATCTTACCGGTGCAATGCTGTCTCTGATTATTATTATTATTATTATTATCAGCATTTTGCTATTTTATCCATCCACGATGTGTTGACGATGCGACTTATACTCCTTATATGAAAATGCATTTGGTTTCCATTCGTGGCAGTTTTCACTACCCCTCAGTGTCGCATCTCTTACATATGCGTTGTATATCGTCACCTCTGTCTTTACGGCCAGCTTGCGGTTAACACAGACGCGAAATTTCGAGTGGTACTGGTGCCATTACTTTGTCCAACGGTAACGCACCGAAGTTCTTTGTAATGCCTCTTCTTACAGCAGCTTTTTATCATCCTAACAAAATTGTGCCCTTGCGTAATTAACCAGAATTGTATGCATGACAATGCTTCCTTCCACAGAACGAATCAAAACAGATCACCGATTTTTGCTCGTACTACGTGTTACCCAGTTCGATCATGAATCACGAGCGTCATTCGTGCTTGCGCGCCGCCTACTCGTTCTACAACGTTTCCAACGTGACACCGTTGCCTGCTCTCGTGCAAGACATGATGATCGTCGCCAAACAGGTGAGATAGTAACCATTTTGTTCCGTCGTTGCACACTTATTCTTGTTGCGGCATTTGTAGTATGTTTTGTTCCTCAACCATGTTTTGCCGCTTCTCTCACGGTTCCAAGGGAAGGAAAACCCTGATTTTAAACCCCAACTGCCTTGTGAGATACTCGATCGCAGGAAAACCTTCGGGAGAAAACCCTGAGGAAAATTCTGAAGCAGAGTCTCCTAGACGGTTAGTTGGTGTAAACCACCTCTATTAGGCCACCCCTGCTGCCTTGCAGGTCGCACTTGGTTGTGCAAAGGCTAGAGAAACTGACTCGAACAAACGCCGAGTGGTGCTGGGGACGCCGATTTGTACCCTAAATCCCAAGACTCTTCATTGAAGCCGACTCATCTTCAAGGAGGAGATAGTCGCACAAAATCAAATCAACCAATCACCGCACCCTCGATAAACGATTCGTCTCTTGTACAAAGGCATTGTTGGGTGTCCCTTGAAGAGGAACCGTGAAATCTGTCCCCCTTCTGGGATCTTCGTGAACCTAGGCCGTGTTTGCGATTTGAAACCGTCACCTTTATCATCATCATGAAACACTGGTCTAGTGCTAGGCAAAGTGCCACGAACCATGATAAGTAGACATGCAAACCAGTAAAAGAGAACGGGCCAAGTGAATTGTTCAGATGAATATGACAACGAGTTTGTTTTTATCGTTGCACTTAGTGCGATTGTCAATATTTTGAAGATACGACACAATGATACAGTGGAACCCGGGTACAACGAATCTCTAGGGGGGAGAGTAAAATGTTCGTTAAAAGCGGAATTCGTTGCAAGTAAAACGCATTGTCAGACATGTGATTTTGTCGCCGTATTTGTGTACACGTGTAAACAAGTGAAGAATGTCTTACCTTTGTGTCTTTCTGCATGCGTTTAATCCATTTGATGATTAGATGATGCCACAGCACACGGATCACAACATTAAATCCAAGTTCATGTTAATAATAGTAAATTTATTCTAAAATGAATTAGTAAAAACATCTTGCGCACACACTGACAGTCCAATCTCACGCTTTCATGAAGTAGCTAACGATGCTCTTTTGTTTAAGTTTTGACTTCGCCACCGCCTCGATCTTTCTCTCCACAAATTCAGGTTCTTTTTCGACGTCTCTTCCTTCTATCCTAAAAATCTCCTGCTTAAATCAAGATCACTCCTGGCATCTTTCACAGACGGAGCTACCAGTCACAGAGAATTCACGTGATTTTCTTGTGCGTGCGTGCGAGTCAGTTAACACACTGTAGGCTAGGCTGTCTGTGTATCGACAAGCTGTGTGAGATCTATTCTTAGCAAACTGCAGGCCACTCTTGACGGAGCGTTGTGTGTTAAAGGCAAGACAAAGCGAGTTCGTTGTATGTGTGAACTTTATTGAACAAACATAGCTGTCGGGAACGTGTACAGTGTTCGTAAACGGCGAGATTCGTAACGAACAAATTCGTTGTACGAATGTTTTAAATAGGCTTACAAAGAACGAATCTATTTGGGAAATCATAGTGTGTTCGTTCAACCCAAGAATTCGTTGTAAACGAGTTCGTTGTAGGTGGGTTCTACTGTATATGCTAAAAATTTATGATAAGTTAAATGGATTACATTGACAATGTGCCGCACAGTCTTAGACGGTCAGGTTGCTCATACCTAGATAGATATGAGAACGAAAATGGCTGTGAGACTCCAGCGCAGATCACTACCGGTGGCAAATCAAATTACCGTACGGTGTTAGTGGAACAGCATCAAGTACTGCACTATTGCACATCCGCGAATTTCATTTTGACGTCACATAGACAGACGTATATTTCCGACTGAGTCTAGTATTACGTTTGCGATGGCTGGCACATGTTTGAAGAATGCCTCATTCTGCGCAGCACAGTGCGTGTTATTCATAGACTGGTAAAAACCATATATATATATATAT
>JACCGJ010018374.1:0-15887 GCA_013407085.1 Atriophallophorus winterbourni | reverse complement strand
GAGGCAAAAACCTGGAAACCGGTCCTGTGCTTTTGGTGAGAATTTAACGTTTCGGAATGATATTCTACTTCGAACTATCCAGGGGTTGTATTAACCCTCGCGGCAATACGTCGTTGGATCAGTTGGGGCTTAGTTTAGTCCCTTCAGCTACTTATAAAGTAGTGAGTAGACCAGAACTTCAGTTCAAAATGCGCCATCCGTCTACACAAATACTAGTTCGAAACGCGAAGAGTCCAGCGGATTCGCATAGCTGATGAGAGGCAAAAACCTGGAAACCAGTCCTGTGCTTCCGGTGAGGTTTCAGCGTTTCAGAATGGTATTCTTCTATGAACTATCCAGGGGTTGTATTAACCCTCGCGGCAATACGCCGTTGGATCTGTTAGGGCTTAGTTTAGTCCCTTCGGCAACTCATAAAGTAGTGAGTAGACAAGAACTCCAGTTCACAATGCGTCATCCGTCCACACAAATACTAGTTCGAAACGCGAAGAGTCCAGCGGATACGCATGAGTGATGAGAGTCAAAAACCTCGAAACCGGTCCTGTGCTCACGGTGAGATTTTAGCGTTTCGGAATGGTATTCTACTCTGAACTATCCAGGGGTTTAATAACATCCGCGGCAATACGCCGTTGGATCAGTTGGGGCTCAGTTTAGTCCCATCAGCTACTTATAAAGTAGCGAGTAGACGAGAACCTCAGTTCACAATGCGCCATCCGTCTACACAAATACTAGTTCGAAACGCGAAGATTCCAGCGAAAACGCATAGCTGATGATAGGCAAAAATCTGGAAACCGGTCCTGTGCTTTCGGTGAGATTTTAGCGTTTCGGAATGGTATTCTACTTTGAACTATCCAGCGTTTGTAATAACCCTCGCGACAATACGCCGTTGGATCAGTTAGGGCTTAGTCTAGTCCCTTCAGCTACTTTTAAAGTAGCGAATAGACGAGAACTTCAGTTCACAATGCGCCATCCGTCTACACAAATACTAGTTCGAAACGCGAAGAGTCCAGCGAATACGCATAGCTGATGGAAGGCAAAAACCTCGAAACCGGTCCTGTGCTTTCGGTGAGAATTTAGCGTTTCGGAATGGTATTCTACTTCGAACTATCCAGGGTTTGTAATAACCCCTGCGGCAATACGCCGTTGGATCAGTTGGGACTTAGTTTAGTCCCTTCAGCTACTTATAAAGTAGCGAGTGAACGAGAACTTCAGTTCACAATGCGCCATTCGTCTACAAAAATACTAGTTCGAAACGCGAAGAGTCCAGCGGATATGCATAGCTGATGAGAGGCAAAAACTTGGAAACCGGTCCTGTGCTTTCGGTGAGAATTTGCGTTTCTGAATGGTATTCTACTTCGAACTATCCAGGAGTTGCAATAACCCTCGCGGCAATACGCCGTTGGATCAGTTGGGGCTCAGTTTAGTCCCTTCAGCTACTTATAAACTAGCGAGTAGACGAGAACTTCAGTTCACAATGCGCCATCCGTCTACATAAATACTAGTTCGAAACGCGAAGAGTTCAGCGGATACGCATAGCTGATGAAAGGCAAAAACCTCGAAACCGGTCTTGTGCTTCCGGTGAGATTTTAGCGTTTTGGAATGGTATTCTGCTTTGATAATAACCGTTTTTATACAGACGCGCGGGCGATACGAATCTACATCGTTGAAATTCTGATAAAGATTTATTTTGCTATTTATTTTGCGATTCATCTAATTCATCTCCCTTCCAAATTTTTGTTACGCTATTACGAATCTGTCTTTCATAACTGAATACAATTAAAATATTTCGGCATAATGGGTCGCGTTGATGCGATAATTAAACGAAATAAATGTGCAAAATCTAGCCAGGATGGTAATGATGGCGATCCTGCCATCCAGTGTGATCGCTGTGATGCTTGGCAGCAACTGCGATGCACAAAACTCTGGAAGTCGTTCTACGATTCTTTGAAACAGAAAATAAATGAAGAGATATTCTTCTTCTGCGTTGCTTGTAGAGCTCGGCATCGAAGAAACAAACTTGCCGATAAACGCAGTAGACAAACACCTACATCTTTTGCTGTCAACGAATCATCGAATCTAAAACCAGCTAAGGATCCCCTAAGAAAACTACTTACGCGAAGGTAACAGCTAACGCTTCCATATCATCACTTCCGGACCCGTATGGTGCTATTGTCACCAGACTACTACGCATCGAGTCTTTACTGGAAACGGACTCCTCACCTGATTGCACAAGTCCTAAGGATGATCTGGTATTGACAAGTTAAGCCACAATCAAACAACGATTTGAAACTGCCTGCAGCTCCAAGAGCCCATCACAAGAACACGCGGTCCTCGACAATTGTATGCACAAATGTGCCGGAAAGTGTATCTTCATGCTTTCAAGCACGCCGGCAAGGTGATATGAAACAATGGCGAGCTCTCTGTGAGAAACTGAAACTTGATGTAGACCCGGTTTCTTTAGTACGTTTTTCCAGACACCCAAACTCGCCTCACGCGGATGCCTCACGTCTACTCCGAATCACCCTTGACTCCCCGGAGAAGGTTGAAGAGGTCTTGCTCTCGGCCTACCTTCTCCAAAATACAAATTTGCCCGTGCGTATTTTTCGAGACGTTAGTCGGCCTCAAAGGCGGATGCAAAAGCAAGAAGGCTACGATTGTAAATCGGCGAACGATAAACGCAGCATTTTTGTCCACGGTGTGCCTGAAATTAAAGATGATAAACAAACTGCGCTTGTATGCCACTGTTGAGGAAGGTTGGTACGACCAACCATTCGTCCACTGTTTCAAGCGCATGGGGATCCTGATCCTACTGTCCCTACCTGATGAGTGCAAACAGCACGAAACCGGTCGTGTGGTGTTCTGTGTGGAGGAAATGCATGCAAATGTGTTTTATGTTTATGGTCATGAGTTTTAAACCCAGTCTACATCAGTGGAGGCTCGTGTGATTGAGCAGGTTGGTCGTATCAACCTTACCCAACAGTGGCATACGAGCGCAACTTGTTCACCATTCTTCCACTGTTTCGAGCGCATGCGGATGCTGATCCTACTGTTCCTACCTGATGAGTGCAAACAGCACGAAACCGGTCGTGGGGTGTTTTGTGTGAAGGAGATGCATGCAAATGTGTTTTATATTTAAAGATGAGGATTTAGCTACAAACACTCCACACGACTGTTCTCAGTGGCGCTACATCCAAGAACTCAGCAATTCACATCACAGAACTTTGACGACTGCCGTTAAACGCCTGCCCACGTCCTCCAGCTACAAGGGTAATGCTCCCGTATTGTGAAAATTACCTTTCAACCAGAAGATATGGTTGATACTGCTTTGCGCTTGTGGTATGCTAACAAACGCTTTGCACCTACAGAAATCCGTCTTCGCTCCGCAGTTGACAAACCAAGACCTCGTCCGCAACCATCAGTCATACCCAACACCAATCAGTCTGCTGACGAACTTGACACCACCGCTTCAAAAAAACTCCCCGCAGCCGGTTTCAGTAAGATCGGCGGAATAATGCACACCCTATCACCACACTGCTTACTCTTCAATCACGCAGCCTTTCATGCTGTCACATAAATGCTGCTGATTTCTTGAAAAAACATCCGGAACTCCGTTACCGCCATTTCCTGTGCTCATAGGACCTAATAGCAGTTACCGAGAGGTGGTTATCACGCGAAGTTCATGATGCGGAACTCACCCTTCAAAATATGTCATTACTTCGCTGTGACCGTACAACAAGAGGAGGTGGAGTGCTGTTCTGTCATCACGAATCGCTTTGCTGCGAACAATTATCTGACCCTGCGTTGGTTGACTCTGATGTTCTTCGGTGCCAAATCTCACTCAAGCAAGACAGTCTTCTCCTGATTGCAGTTGTTCATAGATCTTTTAGTAATACCCAACTGCTCCATTCCTCCGTTTTGTCATCACTTCAAAATGCTTTAAATAAAAGATTCTCCCACATACTGATAATGGGCCACTTTAACTGTCCCAGCCTTTATGGTGAACATGCCTCCCACCCATTCGCCACCGCGTTGTCCGAAATATTGGCAACCTATTCATTATACAATAATGTTCACGAAGCTACTCGGTTTCGGGGCACAAATACACCATCCCTTCTGGATCTCATCATCACCAACGAAGAGTTAATGAATGAAAATCTTTCGTCTAATCCTCCCTCGGGCTACAGCGATCAAGTTGTCTTGCCATTCACCTCTGTCTCTTTCATGGATCACTTTAACGAACCTCGTACTAAGAGCCACTGTTATACTGATCTAGGCTTGTTCCACCAACTGGTCGTAGCCAATTCATGGGATTTCTTATTGATTGACCAGATCGATTTGGCATGGACCACGTTTTTAACTTAGTGGCACGCGCTGTATGTCTTGCGAGCCACGAAAAGCCCCTCCGTCGGAAGAACCCCAGGTCATTCCTTCGCAGCCGAACACGCGAAGCCATAGCACAGCGAAACGCGGCGTGGCGGTGTTACCAGACAGGACGAAATAGAACTGACTGGGACATTTATAAGTCATTGCGCAATCGTTGCGCATCACTCAGCCGCTAGGACAAATGCCAGTAGGAAATGCACATCTGTTACAAGTTCTTGGATAACCCAAAAAGCTTGTTCCAATTGGTGAATCAAAGACGGGTAGTTGAAGTTTGAATTCCATCCATAGTCAAACGGTCTCACCTCAACTTCCTCGGAAGCTGCAAACCTGTTGTCCGAACACTATGCACCAATTTTCAACCCTATTTATTATACAAACGTCTCCCATTTTTCTTCTCCCTCATATGACGTACAGGAAATGCCGGAAAATATGTTTACCCCTGATGCGGTCCACAAGAAGATTTAATGTCTACGGCAATACTCTTCACCAGGATTCGACGGCATGCACTCTAAGATCCTGAAAGTAGCCGCATTGCACATATCTAATCTACTTGCCACGTATTTCCAACGTTGCTTGGACTCCGCAACTGTCATCCAAGCTTGGAAAGAAGGTGTTATCACGACTATCTTTAGAGGCGGTATCCGGTGGGAACCCGCAAATTATCCCCTCATTGTGCTGTTGTCAGGCATTTCTAAAGTCATGGAGAGCATAATCTCTGACCACCTATTTTTCACATCTGGAAACAAATCGACTTTCATTCACACAACAACACGGCTTTCGCACCAACCGTTCATGCGCTTCCAACTTGCTTCTCGCACGGGATGCGTGGATGCGAAGGCATTGGTGTCGATGCAGTATTTCTGGATTTTCCCAAGGCATTCGACCGCGTCGACCTCGGCATTATTTTACTGAAACTCGCTGCCTGCGGCGTTGGGTCATCCTTATTGTCCTGGATGAAGTACTTACTTCGCGACCGCTCCCTCTATGTTCGTGTGCGTGCCTGCTATTCTGCCCACTTCCCAATCAAGTGCGGTCTGCCACAAGGCTCCGTTCTTGCTCCCTGACTCTTCGTCATTTTCATTAATGATATTGGCCAGAACATTGAATTGCTGTTCCTCCTATTTGCGGACGATGTCAAAATCTGGCGCTCACTCAAATCGCCAAGGGATTCACACGTCCTACAAGATGACTTAAATCGTTTACACAGCTGGTCTTTGAGGAATCATCTCGCATCTAACACCTCTAAGTGTAGCGTTCTCCCCATCCGACACTCAGATTCGGTCGATTACAGTTTGGGCTCAACAGTACTCCAGAGTGTTCGACAAGAAAGGGATCTCGGTATCATCATCCAGCACGATCTCGGTTGCACCACGCAATGCGAGCGAGCCGCAGCAGTAGCCAATCGCAACACTGGCTTACTTCGCTGCGAATTAGGCAGGTTTGACCGGTTTCTCTTCCCGATACTGCTGAATGTCTACATCCGTCCACACTTGGAGTACGCAGTACAGGCTTGGCAGCCTCGGCTATGCAAAGATTTGTCCCTTCTAGAAAAAGCCCAGAGACGTGCGACGAAGCTTGTCCGTGGTATGCACAACATGTCTTACGAAGAAAAGTTACACAGTTTAGATATATTCTTCGTTACCCACCGTCTTCACCGCGGTGACATGTTACTTACCCATCGGATCTTGACTGACCCCTCCCATCCATGCAACTCCTTATTTGTTCCCTCTCGAAGCATTAACCTCCGAGGACATGGGCTCAAACTGTTACATCAACAGAGCAGGCTTGAAAGTCGACACAGCTTTCTCTCTGTGAGAGTTTGCAGTCAGTGGAACACTATTCCAGGCACGCTTTTTGAGGCTGCTTCTCTCGGTTCATTCAAAGGTCTCATCGATTCTCACCTCCATGAAATCTCCTACTCCCAAAACACGAGTAACCCGTAAACACTTATTTCATTCTTTTACAAACCCTACCGCATTTTTCCCAGAACTCACTAGCTCGTGGCAACGGTAAGTTCTCTTTCTGTGCCATTTGCATTTTCGTCACAACCACGCTAACTTTTTTCCAGCTTCATTGCTCTTCCAGATCCCAGTATCGAAAGTCCGTATAAACGCAGCTCCAACTGACCCTGTTTCGGAGGATGCGGTGGGTAGCTGTGTCCCGGGTTGACGCTCTAACTGTACAGATGCTACAAAAATCCATTGCTGGTGCAGGCTAAACGAGAATGAGGCCCGTTAGAAGGCCTTGGAAACAGAAACATTTCTCTCTTTGATTTTTCGACTCACCGATCTATCTATCCTGTGGTTTGTCAAAGCTGTTAGCTTTTTTATACTGGAACAAACTATTGTACTATTGTATTGTACTATTGTACTATCGCGCTCGGTTTGAAAACGGTCCGTGATTTTCAAATATTACATAACAACGGAAACTTTTATTTTATATCTCGCACTTTTTTGGCTATTATTTCATCTTATTTAAATTATGTACACTAAAACATCCATCTCGAGGCGAATTATTCTACGTAAAATTTCCAAGACTAACAGAAGCTTACTGAAAAGCGAGATTTTCATGGGCTCGTATTCTACTGGCGGCCCATTTTGGAGTACATCTTCAATGACAACTACCGCAGATCACTTAAACATTTTATGGTGGCTAAGGTTGATCCATTTTATGGGAGTTTTCAAGCCACTCATGGCTGCTTTTGAATGCTTTCCATGAAAATGTGGTTGAGGCCCCTTATCCTGGACAACTTTGAATCGCCCATTTATGTAGCGCTCAAGGTAAGCACTTTTTAAAAGAAGTGAATCCCTGTCAGGCTGGTTCATAAATTCTACCAAGATCGGACGAGCGCTACTTACAGTTGGGTTCCACCGGCCTACACGATGAACCCTGTAGTGGACCAGTCAAGTTAGTATACAAAACTCGCAGTACAAAAATAGGCAATCTGACTCACTAACAGTTCTTTCGATCCACGTACATAATCCGCAATCCTCCTTTGATAATTCTTCGTTGTTCTTGTAATGACTCCAATATTTCTACTCGCAATGTTACGTTCCGAGACGGAATTCCCAAAGCCCAGATCGACCGAGAACGCAGGTAACGCACACAACAGAAGTTTATTGTGTTAAGTGATGAGTTGATTATGTACAAAATCGTATTTAGCAGAAGAATTGTGTTCACTAAGTTATCGAACAAATAATCGATGAAATGTGAGTAATAACGTTAACAGGAAATTGATAAATCAATAGTACTATCGATCGTCTGAGCGAACCGATATTGTCAGAACAAATTGAACTGAAGATATCAAAAACTGTACAATAGATTTTTACCAGAAAAATTGTTAAGTAAAAATAGGTTTGTACAAGCTCGACACATCTCCCCCCTAGAGCGTTGGAAAAAAAAGGAAACGCTCGAAACATTTTAAGTGAAGTAAGTCTCAAGTTTCTTTGGCCAAGTAACAATACGGCCAGATCGTGTGTGTTGGGTTCTTTTCAAGCAAGGACGTAAAGTCTGTGGGGAAGGATTGGGTATACCCTTTGGTTGTGTGGGAGGGGTGAATTGGATGTCGGAAGCATTTTGTGGGATACAAGTGGGTACATTGACAACATCGCGATTAGGGATTTCAGTGTTTCGTAAGCTTCGGTTAGAGTTTGAAAGCAGGGCGTAACAGAGCGGTTTATGATCAATTAAAACCGTGAATTCTCGCCCTTCAAGTAAATGGCGGAAATGACGGATGGCATAATAGATTGCAAGCAATTCTCTGCCAAACGTACTGTAGCGAACAGGAGCTGCTTGCCGTCTGTTTGACAAAAACGATAATGGGCACAGTTCTCCATTGCGACTATATTGCAAAGTTGCACCAATCGCTTCGTTAGACTCATCCGTGGATAAAGATAGTTTGATATCAGGATCGAACGGTAAGTGGTTCAGCAACGTTGCCTCGCTAAGCGCATTTTTGATGCGTTCAAAAACAGTTTTAGCTGAGTCCGTCATATTTAACGAGCGTTTGTTGTTGCGGAGTAAATCCGTCAATGGTTGAATTAGCTCGGCAGAGTGAGGAATGAATCGACGGTAGTAATTCACAAGACCAAGAAAACGACGGAGTTGTCGTATTGATTCGGGTAATGGGTAGTCTTTTATGGCGGAAACCTTTTGCTCTAATGGCCTGATACCTTTAGAATTAACATGATGTTCGAGAATTTCAAGTGATTCGACGCCAAATACGCATTTATCGGGATTTACGACTATGCCGTACTTCGACAGTTGTGAAAAGACGCGATGTAAATGTTCAGCGTGTTCAGTGGGCGATTTACTAGCGATGAGTACGTCATCGATGTAAACGAAGACGAAATCGAGACCCAAGAAAACTTGATCCATGAACCGTTGAAATGCCTGTGCTGCGTTGCGCAGACCGAATGGCATTCGAACGAATTCGAAAAGTCCGAATGGTGTGGTTATGGCTGTTTTGGGAACGTCTTCTGGTTCCACTGGTATCTGGTTGTAGGCACGCACCAAGTCAAGCTTAAAAAAGATGGTCTTTCCTTCAAGTGCCAAGGCAAAGTCGTGGATGTGTGGTATAGGATACCTATCTGGAACAGTAATTTTGTTCAGTGCTCTATAATCACCACAAGGGCGCCATGCACCATGTTGCTTCTTTTCGACCATGTGGAGAGGTGAGGCCCATGATGATTTTGATGGACGTATGATGCCCAATTCCATCATTTGCTCAAACTCTCGTTTAGCAATGGCCAATTTGTCTGGTGCTAACCGTCTTGGTCGAGTGAAGACTGGGGGACCGCGTGTTTCGATATGGTGTCTAACGTCGTGCTTAATCGCATTATTCGGTGAGTTTGGGCGGAAAACTTCTGGGAATTCAGACAATAAGCTGCTATATTGTTCTGGAATATTCGGTGGTAATACGTGAATAGACTTTATCGCAGAACGGCTCGGATTTCCTAGGGTTTTTAAATCTGTCAGGTTGTCGATAAGTTTACGGGACTTCAAATCGACGGATAAGTTAAAGTGTGCAAGGAAATCTGCACCTAATATAACGCTTCGTACGTCTGCAACGGTAAAGATTCAACGGAAGTCACGTCTGAGGCCTAGGTTTGAAGTTAGGAACGTTGGCCGAACGTGGTGATCTGCGTACCGTTCGCCGCATGTAATGTCAATAAGGTTTTGTTCTTGCGTTCCTGTGGTGTGGGCGGGATTACACTGATCTCAGCACCTGTATCAATTAGAGAACGCAATTTATTCGAACAATCAATGACATAAAATAGGCAACTAATGTTGTTGCCAGGTGAAGTCGTCGCTGTTACTGCCTGGCGTTGAAGTTCCCCTGGTTTGTAAAGTTTGCAGAATGGCAAGCACTTTCCAGCCTTTGAGCCGAATCGGCGGTGATAATGACATAGGCTGTGCTCGCGTTTGTAGCGGTCTCGGGATGTACTTCTGTTTGAAGTGCGCGTTCGGCTGCGGCTAAGTCTTGATGGTCGGACGTTGAATATCTTTGTTAGGGCTAAAATCTGTGAGGTCAATTCAGCGACTTGTTGCTTAAGCTCTTGTACTTCAGTCTCCACCACAGGCTTTAATGTGACTTCTTGTAGGGTAGATGGTGACTTGGCTCTGTACACCGAATGAACTTTGTCTGCGGTTTCTGCTAGCTTCTGTAGAGGTATATCTTTCTCGAGAACAGGAAGAGATTCTCTTAAATCTACAGGTAAGTTTTAAAACCATAGTTCACGTAAAACAGACTCATTCAGGGGTTGTTTCCCTTGAAGGTGCATCATATGTCGTAAGAGCTGAGAAGGGGTTTTGTCACCAATCTCTACTCCTGCTAACAGTGTACGCAAATTTTGCTCATCTGAAGCGGCTGTTCTGTTGATCAACGCATTTTTCAGTGTGTTATACGGGTCAGATTTTGATTTATCATAAATAATATCGGCGACCTCTGTAGCGGCCTCGGTGGGTAAGTGTGCAACAACACAGTTGTACATACTCTCCTGTTTAGTAATTCGTCTAAATTCGAAAATGGCTTCAGCTTGAGCGAACCGTAGACGAGGATTATGCGTACCGAATGGTGGAAGGGTAAAATTGAAAATATCAGAGCGATGGGTTGTGTCGCTGAAGTTATTAGAAGTCATTGCAGAGAAATACAGACTGAAAATATCAAAATATGGGGAGAATGTGCGAAAAAAATACTCGAGCTCACCAAAAATATGTAGTGGACCAGTCAAGTTAGTATACAAAACTCGCAGTACAAAAATAGGCAATCTGACTCACTAACAGTTCTTTCGATCTACGTACATAATCCGCAATCCTCCTTTGATAATTCTTCGTTGTTCTTGTAATGACTCCAATATTTCTACTCGCAATGTTACGTTCCCGAGACGAAATTCCCAAAGCCCAGATCGACCGAGAACGCGGGTAACGCACACAACAGAAGTATATTGTGTTAAGTGATGAGTTGATTATGTACAAAATCGTATTTAGCAGAAGAATTGTGTTCACTAAGTTATCGAACAAATAATCGATGAAATGTGAGTAATAACGTTAACAGGAAATTGATAAATCAATAGTACTATCGATCGTCTGAGCGAACCGATATTGTCAGAACAAATTGAACTGAAGATATCAAAAACTGTACAGTAGATTTTTTGCCAAAAAAATTGTCAAGTGAAAATAGATTTGTACAAACTCGACAACCCTTGTTTTGCGCGGTACGTTCAACTTGGTTGTATTTCCCACGCACTTCCACATAATAGTCAATAGTCAATAGTTTTATTGTGGTAATAAAAGCTGATAGCTTGTAAGAAACCACTGGGTGGTGTGTACAGAGGGTCGCACAAAGCGTGCTAAAAAGCATACATGAAGAGATAAAAACGAGGGAAATAGGCCTTATAGCGGGCCATGTTCGCGTATAGCATACAACTTGATTGGACATTTGTGGCTTTTTATAGGGAGAAGTATCAGCCCAAGACACATTTCCACCACGTCCTCCAGTGCATGTCGGACTTCCGGACGGTTGCTTTGGCGTGAGCAACGTTGATGCTTGCAAGCTGGGGAGAAAAAACTGGAAAAATGTTAGTTATTTATGGATATGTGAGTGGTATGTAGTATAATGGGGTAGAACGGAATGGCGAAAGATAAACAAGTCATTCGAAAGTTGATTGCCAAAGGTGTTCGTCTAGACGTTGCTTAAACGAAGACAGTGACTCAGCATGTACCACCTCCGGCGGGAGAGCGTTCCATACACGGCATATGCGAAGGGGTAGGAAATACCGTCGACTGTTCAATCGGCTGTTCTGATGAGCAATCTTGAGATTGTGCCCACGATGAGTACGTCGATTGGATAGAGGCATCAAGGACTTGCAAGGGTGGTGATTCTCTGTGAGAATGCGAAAGGTCAAAAGCAAATCACCGCGGAGGAGTCGGTAGCGGATTGAGAAGAGGCCGCTATACTGCAGCCGTTCTTCGTAGGACATGTTTTGAAGGCCGTTGATAAGCTTAGTTGCTCGCCGTTGTGGCTGTTCGAGGGCGTTCATGTCTTGTTGGAGCCACGGATGCCACGCACTGACTGCATATTCGAGCGGGGGGCGGATGTAGGCGGACAGTAGCTGTGGGAAGAGTCGTCGGTCAAAGCGTCTGAAAAGTCGCCTCAGAAGACCAACACTGTGGTTTGCGGTTCTTGCAGCCTTGTTGCACTGGCTGGAGCAGCCCAAGTCGTGCTGTACGATGACGCCGAGGTCGCTTACCTGGTCCACATGGCGCAAAAGTTCGTCCCCCAAGTGATAAGCGTAACGAACAGAGTGTCGAATGGTCAGAATGTGGCATTTTTCTGAGTTGAACGGTAAATTGTGTTCTAATGACCACTGATAGAGGCGGTCGAGGTCACGTTGCAGGATTTGATGATCTTCGAAGCTAGATATACGACGCCAAACCTTGAGGTCATCCGCGAAGAGTAAAAATGAGCTTGATAAGATCATGCTGATATCATTGATGAATATAAGGAAGAGAGTGGGTCCGAGTACGGATCCCTGCGGAACCCCACTGGTTACCGGGAAACAGTCTGAATAGGCGTCTTTGACGCGCACACACGATGTGCGATCTTGCAGAAATCGGCTGATCCACGTCAACAAGGGGTCATCGATTCCGTAGTGGCGTAGCTTTTGAATGAGAATAAGGTGATCAACTCTATCAAAGGCTTTCGAAAAATCCAGGTATGCCACGTCAACTGCCACCCGGCAGTCCACGGCTTTCGTCCAATCGTCCCTGGCCAACAGGAGGTTGGATAGGCAGGAGTGTCCTGGCCGGAAACCATGCTGTTCATGAGCAAGGATGTGATTTTCCTCAAGGTGGCGTGTGATGGTGTCAGCTATAATACTTTCCATGACCTTTGAGATCACAGACAGCAGGGTCACCGGGCGGTAATTAGCTGGTAAGGTGCGGTCGCCTCCTTTAAAGACCGGAGTGATCAAGCCTTGTTTCCAAGTTTGTGGGACTTCAGCTGAGTCGAGTGAACGCTGGAAATATAGCGCCAGATCGTTTGAGATATATGCTGCGACTGCATTCAAAGCCTTTGGGTGTATGTGATCTATACCCGGGGAGCTATTCTGTCGCAGGTGGGTCAATTTGTGGTAGACGGCGTCGCGGCTGAAGATGATTGAGCTCAATGAAGGCACAGGAGACACTGGTGCAAGTATGACTACGGACTTAGGGGCAGCACGAAAGATGGGAGCGTACTGCGCGCCCAAAGTGCTGGCGACTTCTTCAGGTGACGTGGATAGACCCGAGGGTGTCTTGAGCGAAGGGATACCTGTTTTCACTTTCCTCCGAGCGTTGATCTCCTTGTATAGCAGCTTCGGGTTGTCTAGAAGTCTCAAAGTTAGCTGTTGTTGGTAAAGGAATTGATCATTGCGTTTGAGAGATGTACACTGGTTTCGCAATAATCTGTAGAATTCCAGTTCTCTGAGGTGGGGCATCGAGAGAAAGTATGCCATGCAAGGTTCCGTAGTGCCATCATTTTTTTGGTCCGGCTTCTAATTGTCGGTCGGTCGCGTTTTGTTGGTATTGCCTTCATGGTCGATGATAGGTCAAGTAATGTGTGCCATCGTGTAACAAAACAACTCCAAGCAGTATCAAGTTGCGTAGTATGTAGCAAGTCCCACGTGTTCGCGGCAACAAGCTCACGCAGTAGCGTGTAGTTCGTAATCCTCCTAGTAGTGGCGTCCGGTATCCCCTCATAATGAGAGTAGCAGAGGTAGTTAAATATCAGCACGGCATGATCAGCATGACCCAGTGGTGGTTCGATCATCATGTTTTCGACCATCAGTTCTTCGTTGGTGAGTATCAGATCGAGGGTAGACGGGATCTGGTGGCGGCAGAATCGTGTCGGTTCGTTGACATGGCTGTACAATGGATTGGTAGCAATCAATTCTGATAAGTCACGTCCAAACTGATGGCTGGGCGAGCCTGACGATACACCCGGAGAGTTGAAGTCTCCCATTATGAGGACATGCGTGAAGTGTTGAGAAAGTCCGAGTCGGATGGCAGTCAGCAAAGAAGAGTCTGTATGAGAATCCGCATTTGGAGGGCGGTAGATCACACCCAACAAGGCCACATCGTCGCGCTGCAAGAAAACTCTACACCACAAAGTGTCAGGAACAGACAGATCAGGGTTCTCGATCTCTTCACAGCGTAGTGCTTGATTGTAATACAGTAGGACACCTCCACCTCTAGTCTTACGATCAATGCGGAATGACAACATGTTTGGGAGCATTAGTTCAGTATCTAATATGGTTGGGGTCAACCAGGTTTCTGTGATGGCAATGAGATCAAAGTTTTTTGTCGAATGGAGCAGTTTTAATTCGGAGAATTTGTTCATGAATCCTCGGATGTTCGTATAGCAACAGGACAGTGTATGGCGGTTGCGTTGGGCGTCGTGAGGTGTACCACCTAGGAAGCCGATCCGGAAGGGATCGGCTGTGGTAGGTTTTTTGAGGCGGCTGCTTCACGTAATTCCGGTTGTTCGACCTCGGGTGTTGGGTCGGTAATTTTCGTCTCGGGTCTAATCCGATTGGTATCGATAGACGAACGAAGGCGAATTTCTGATGGAGCTTTCCATCGGTTCGCGTACCAACATTCGAGCGCCGACGTGACCATACTTTCCGACTGGAATGTTATTTTCGTAATTCGGGGGGCATTGCCTTTATAGTTCGGTGACTTGGGTAGGCGTTTTAGCGACGTTGTGAGTGTGGCGGTTATGTCAGATTGTTGCTGTATAAAGCGCCATTGCTCACAGTCGTGAATGTTGTTTTTGGATTCGTCGGCGTCGGAAAGCTCAGGAATGCCGTGTACGTATATACTACGTTTGTCATTATCCTGCTTCCAGTCAAATGACGGCTTTTTCTTGGCTTGCCGTGCTGCCCATGGTAGATCGGCGAAGATGCGGATTGGAGTAGGGGATTTGCGAAGTACGTACGTGGAGAGAAGCACGGTTTCAGCTGCTTCAACGGACTTTAGTGTGACACGCAGAAGTCTGGGTTCTCCTAGGTGAGACGAATTCGGAGGCCTGGACAACCGCACCACGCTATCGGCTTCCGAGGAAACCTGAAGGGTACGACAAATTTGATCCCATTGCGAAACGTCTTCGGATAGACGTTCTTTAAAACACGGCGACTTGGATTCGGGCACGTTTGTGCAGATCACCGTCATTCTACCATCGCGAGAATTCTGCTTAGGGTTTTTCTGTTGGTTAGCAGAAGGACGTGTTGCATCTATCGCTGGGACTAATGGTAGCTTCGAGATATGGGGATCAGTTTGTACACGAGGTGACGCAGCAACGACTTTGGAGTAGCCAAGCTTGGTGGCGATCTTGGGGCGGATATCGTCCTTAATAGAATTAGGTGGTGATGAACAGGTCGTAAACTTCGTTTCGAGTAGTTTCACGCGTGCTTCCAGTGAAAAGATGATTTCTTTCTGCTGGTCGAGCAAAGTAAGCAGAGAGCGGATAATCGGTTTTTTGGAACAGTGTACGCAAAACCATGGTAAGTTTGTGCGCTGTCGATGCTCTTTTAATTCTACGTTGGTAACCCGGAACAACGCGAGTGGAACCATGTGGAGCAACTACTACACTCAATTCCTTCAGTTACGGTTTTGGAGCAGTCTCCCTTGCCACAAATGTTGGCGTCCAAGTTTGTCAAGATTGACGTTGGTTTTTTGCTGGATTTATGCTCTACGTTTTTTGAAGGTTGGCTTTTACCTGTTGTCTTACATTCGCCGGATTTCGGAGTAACTTTACCGTTAGAACGGAGGTTCGATTTTGATTTACTATCAACCATGATGACAATAATCGAATAAAAAATAACAAAATCTGTCACGACAAAAAAGATTCAACTTGCGCGCCAGTTATCTTTTGGTATGAGAGTAATCTGGAATGCTACAGAAAATCTCCCCTCACCAATAGGTGAGGAGAGACAATAGTGCATTCCAAAGACAACATGAAGATAATA
>JACCGJ010018373.1:0-58483 GCA_013407085.1 Atriophallophorus winterbourni | reverse complement strand
ACGACGTAAAAATCTGGACGAAGGTCAACTCTATCGAGGACTGCCAAGTTCTGCAAGGAGATTTGAATAAACTGCACCAGTGGTCAATCCAAAACAAACTGCCATTTAATTTCCGCAAGTGCAAAATGTTGCAAGTCGGAAAACCCTTTCCCTTTCCCTATACACTTGGCAGCCACCCGCTCGAATGGAGTACATCACAAAAAGATCTTGGAATCTTGGTGTCTGGCACTTTGAAGAACAGTCTACAGTGCGAAGCCGTCTACAAGCGTGCGTGCAGCTTGCTAGGTTTACTGAAACGCATTTTCGGACGTTTCCCACCACACTCACTCGTGAAATTACTAAACACTTACATACATCCTGTAGTTGACTACGCTTTACAAGCTTGAACGCCATGGATGGAAAAAAACATCTCGCTCCTCGAACGAATTTATCACAAGGCAACCAAAACGGTTACCGGATTGAATAATTTACCCACGAGCAGCGATGAACCCACTTGAAATGTGAACCCTCGAAGCGCAAGACGTACGCTACACGACGACTCACTCTGACATATCGAATCATCTACGCGAAATCCCACCCCTCTAAACAACTCTTCAAGTTTGGTCGGTTGTCCCCACACGCAGCCACCCTTTGACCCTTCAAATCCCACACTCACGATTGAATTGTCGTCGTCACTTCTTCGCTGTTCGTGTATGCTTCTTGTGGAATAGCTTGCCGACAGATATTGTTACCTCAGCGAACGAGCACATCTTTAAACAAATGTTACGAAACCTTATGTTGAGAACTACTGCGTTGGCCCCTACATATTGATGTCTATATTTTTTTAACGCACGGAACTACCGTCCATCCAAAGATTCTTTCCCTCAGTCTGTGTCGCCATTAAGGATTAATTTTGCTCCACCTATAAAAGTAACGATTTTTTTTAAAATTTGTATACGTATATCCTATGGTACTGTACAGCAATTTGCTTTTTTAACCATAAATCTTGAAAATTAATCTTTGAATCTCTCTTTTATGATTAATGATCCTATTAAAGACTTTAGAGTCCATATAGATCTATGGGTTCTAGGTGATGATAAATGGATGATATTCCTAGAAAAATCTTGGATCCTGGGTGAACGGGTTCAAGATACTTTAACAAATCGCTGTGACACGATACATTAAAAGGTTTTCTGTTGCAATTTGACGAAATCTTTGATGTTTATTTAGCTTCAACATGTTTGCTTATAGATTGCTTATTAGAATAAACGTAACCCTCGAAATTGTTCAGCCACTTGCTTCGAAACACTCTCGGTACACTTTAGCTTGGATGATGATTCTGGGAATAAACGTTCAAACCAAAATAATTCTAACAACAATACTTTAACGTTAGCACTTATCCTAATTTTTGTAAAACTCACTGTAGATTTTTCTATCGTGATTTATTTGGCTATTTGACCAGAAGGCAGTTGAAGAACTCTTGACTACAGAGCAACTGTCGTGAATTTCTGACCTGAAGTCTAGGGTGTCATTAGATATAAATATAGCTTCTACCCCTGTCGCAAAATTCACCAAGGTAACGATAACACTTTCTTACTGAACAAGGATTTCCTTTGGTGGGTGAATGGGCATATTGATCATGCCATTGTTTACAAGCCTCGCCACCCAGAGAATTTCAATAGGCTGTTCAGTAATGCGACAGATTTGAGATGGCGGTTGAAATACTAATTAATCACCTTCCTGTTGTGATTAAAGCTTCTGTGTCAAAAGCGAAACCTTCCTCTAAATCTGATTTAACCGATTGTTTTCAAATTTATTTTTAGGCGAAAGAATTCTTGATCTATACTAAGCGTCTTTCAACATCAGAATTTATTTGTACTTTGTCAGCATTGAGAAACTATTTGCGTGAATTCCTCTGGTTGCTCTCATTATACGACCGAACTGGTTTCGTGTTTTTGTCATTTGTTTCCCGTCATTATCTCAGTCGTTTCAGAATTATTCGTTTAATCTTGTAGGTAGGCTCATCTGCCGGTCCATGGAAACGCGTCCTACTTATGTAATAAATATAAAAGTATAAAAACATGCTATTCTGAACTAACGATTACTCCAAAATATCATTCAGAATGATTCTGTGTTGGCAAATTAGATAGAACCTAATTCTTTCAATAGCAATTTCCAGATTTAACCCCATTCGAGTTTGAATATGTTGAGAAATTTGTTAAACCCATATACCACACCACACGTAGATGAAGCCGACAATAATGAAACTGCTTAGCACTCTATTCTTTCAGTGAAATCAGATCACATCCAGCTTTGCGTTAGAGGAACTGAAGATCAGCGCCACTCTGCAACGAAACAATTAAATTACATCAATATTTATGCGGCTTACATTAATAGCAGCACACTCAAGTCACACAACAAAGTGAGTTGTTGGTACATTGAAATATGAGATTCCAAAGCCGAATCAGCAAGGATTCCGATGTACACTAAATAAGAATAAAATTTGGCAAATAACTGGTAACTGATTTATAAATGAATCAACATACTTGACTTGTAGTCCAAGTGACGCAAAGGGATCAAGCCACACTAAGCTATCCGACAATATTTTGCGGTTCTTGAAGGAAAGCCGCTTTAATGAATGTCGTTCCGCACTAGACAGAATTTTTCCAAGTATGTTTAAAGCTAGCACGCCATGCCATGTTAGGACACATTTTCGCGATTAGAAATAATCACGGTCCATACTAACGAAATAACAATTTAGAAATGATCATGCAGTCACAGAGCTCATCATTTCCTATCCATGATGTAATTCTTTTGTTTCTTATCATTCAAATATTTATTTTGGGTGATTTTTTCTTCATTATTGTGTGATGATACCTCCAGTTTTAAGAAGTTTAGGTGATGAAAAAATTATTCAACTTCACTAATACCATTAGATGGTAAACATTCCTTGAAGAAAGAAAGAATCTATAATCATGAAAAATCAAGTATCGTCTTGTTGAATACTTACTGTGAGTTAATACATAGGTTCAATCAAAGTTTTGCATCGAAAATGAGTCGAAACTTTGAACGAATATTCCTACACTGGGAGCGGTAGAAATCGTTTCATTGGTTGTATCACAACGGAAATAGACAAATAGATAATTACTGTACTGCCGACTTTCACGATGATCACTTAAATAACAGGTGACTACCTATTTCACTTAACTGTTAGCGGGATTCATTTCCTCTTTTAGCACACCAGCTAAAACTGAGTAGCTCAAGTAAAACTGAACCTCGAGTCTAGTACTTCACATGTGCGGATGGCATGATCACATTAATCTGAGGGTGTTGTTACTGAATAGTAGTAAACAAATCCTAAAAAAATTCCCAGAAATCCGAATCACGTGTTTGTCTTAAAATCTCCAAACTTGCGTTTAATTCATCTTAATTGGAGATTTTTAAACGCTGATGTACTTGTGAAGTAGCCCATGGTCAACCAAACGGTAATGCACACAAGTTACCGAGGAGAATGCTCTCAGTTAGCTAGTAGTGACTAATTCGTAAATCTCACTGTTGTTGTGAATACGCTTTGGACGATTGACAAATACATCTATCTAATCCGTGTTTTCGGCATCAAATTCCTTCTTAATTTGTATTCTTTTGTGTTTTTCCGAATTTTTATTTGGTCTCACGCGACATTTTCAATAATAACAATATTAACGATTCAGGGAAGGTGTATCAAAATAACGCAACAACTTTTGTTACAACTTTATGAAGATACATGATCCTTTGCTCCACAGACGATGGACTAAACATTTATATTAGATAATAAAGGGTTTTAAAATACCATAAGTTATGAAATATCAGTCAGTTAAGTTTACATCTGATATCTGTAACAGAAGAATGATATAATACATAAAAATTGAATAAAATCATCACGGTTTTCATCCATGAATTTGTTTTCGTAATCCATCAATAATAAATTCTATATATTCTGAGCCTCATATTATAAGTTTTGGATTTCAAATGTGATATTTCACTTTAGCATTACAAGGGTTAATCGATAGTTAGTCAAACGATCAGTATCATAGAGGTTTTTACACATCCATATACACAAGCAAGACCTCAATTTTGAGAGCAATGCAAAGAACATATTTCATTTTAAACAAGGAGCGCTTGTATGAATGACGTAAAAGCATGCAAATGAATATTTTGTTTTATATTTCATTTTAAATTTTAAGGATTACATATTTGATCTAAATGCCATGTAATTTACAATCTACGACATCCATTCTATTTCAATCTAAAAGCAGAAATGCGGAATCTTTTTCGAAAAATCATAATAACAGAAGTAACTGCCGCTTCCCTACATTTCAAGCACAATATTTTATATACAACGAACTTTTCTACGTTTCGATTGACTCCGCAACACCCGTTACTACAACCACTCACCTTGCGTTTTGAGGTGTAAGAGCGTCTATAATTTCGTATTCTTTCGTAATTCCACGTTAATTAGTGAATATTTATGATGAAGCGTGGACACGTCTTTCTACAATGCAGTATTCCATACCATTTAAAACGACGCTACAATAATAATGACTGTACATGAGCCGAAAATTTAGTTTCAAGATTCAAGATATATCGTGGAAAAACAAATAGCTGCACGATAATTGTCGAAATTCTCGTTAAGTTGTAAAATGCATGCTACAACGACACAACAAGAGTTCATGTGACCCGTTTTCATTTATTTGTTTATTTACACAGCAAGTTACTCTGCTGTTATTCTTCCTTAGTGTTTGGCGACGCAAGCGTTCAGCATGCAAAGAAAATATTGATAATCTTTCACGTAATGAATCTGCGTCTAAACGCGAGGGTAATGTAATTTTAATGCATCACAGCTTGAGCATTTTGTCAATCGTTCAGCCGAATCTGATCCTAGTGTATCCACCGAATGAATGCAAACAAGATGAAATATGCTTGTCAAATTTAGACAAGGAGGTAACAACACGTAAATTCCTGGCCAAATATTATATTCCGAGAATTTTTCTACCAAATTTAATAACCGGTGACGAATCATAGTTTAAAATTCAACCCAATGAATTTATATCGTTGCATGAGCGACTCATTTTTGACGATCTAATGAAACATTTCGAGAATAATCAGTTGCTTTCGAGGAACCAGCATGGATTCAGACGAAATTATTCCTGTTTGTCTAATTTACTGGTAACGCTAGATGATTGGACAAAATCGGTAGATAAAGGACAAGCAATACACGCGTGCTACTTGGATATTTCAAAAGCATTCGATCGTGTTGAACATTCCCTACTACTGCAGAAGCTTGAAAGGCTTGGTATCACTGGAAAGTTGCTGAATTGGGTAAATGACTACCTAACAAATCGCACTAACCAGGTAAGTGTTGATGATGCATTATCCAAACCAATTGCAGCAACTAGCGGAGTTCCCCAAGGCTCAGTCCTTGGTCCGATCCTCTTTCTGGTTTATGTCAATGAAATACCGGAAATTTTTCGATGTAACATTTCGTTATTTGCGGACGACATAAAGATTTGGCGCAGCATTCGTAGTCCAGAAGACTGTCTGCTATTACAAAAAGGATCTTGATACGCTTCACAGCTAGGCGTTGAAGAACAAACTGACGTTTAACTTCAAAAAATGCAGAATCATGGAAGTGGGGAATCGAGTAGAGTTCACATATCACATAGGTTCGCATGTCCTTGAAAATTGCAGTGAAGAAAAAGATTTGGGTGTCTGGATATGCTCCAGTTTAAAAACATCACTTCAAACTAACAGTGCCTTTAAAAAACAACACGTGTTCTAAATCTACTCAAACGTGTATTTGGGAAATTTTCGCCCAAAATATTCCCAAGGATAATGAATACATACTTGAGACCAGTCATGGAATACGGTGTGCAGTCATGGTCTCCGTGGCTCAAGAGGGATGTGGAACTTATGCAGCGAATCTATCACCGCTCAACGAAACTAGTTCTCAGCATCCGAAACAAACCATATAAAGAAAGGATAGCTCAACTGAATCTGTTCGATTTTCCCTATCGACGAATCAGAGGAGACCTTATCTTACTTTACAAAACATTCCATACTCCGAACCATCCCTTACAGGATTTATTCACGCGAAGGGATACGAGGAATTATCGGACCCATGAATATGTGCTGGTCGTACCCCATTCCCGCCTGAACTGTATAAGGTATTTTTACTCTGTCCGTGTCTGTTTTACTTGGAACAGTTTACCTTCAACCGTTGCTCACGCCACTAGCTTGCATGACTTTAAAACGAAATTAGACGAATTTTTATTGCATTATTCGTTTCCAGAACACTTATATACTGTTTAATCTATGTTCTTATATTGTTTATACACTTAAATTTCAATTTATACCATCCTATGGTTGTTGTTAAGCTTGTTGCTTTTTAGACCATTACAAACCTTGAATTACCTTGCATTACCTTTCGATCTACTTCACCTGTATACCATCGACATGTAACCTTAGTTTTGATTAGAACAATGGTTGAGAATACTAATATATATTGATTAAACAGCAAAATCGGAGCACATAGTTTTAAGAGCGTAACACGAGAGGGCCGGTATATTCAAAATTCTCGGTTAACTGTAAGAGCTATTTACACAGCATCTAGTAAATTACGGCGGAGGTGGCCACTTCGTTAATTCCACATATACCCAGACCACGAAATATTCTGAAGTATCCCTAAAAAGAAAATTTTGAAAGCACCCAAATAAATCGTTTACAAATTACGAAAAATTTAGAATTCACGAGTCAATCGCACACACCTACCTGCTCTCCCCACTCCTTGCCCCAGGAATTTTTCACAATCCAATAGGGCAAAATCCAACTGTTGGCATAGCCAACAGTCAAAACCGCGTGGTTAATATCCCATTTTGAACATGCGTATAAAATAGGAAGTAAAATTCCTCTTTTGTAGAACTAACAAAGGATATAAAAAAAACGAGTAAAATATCTTATGACACAGAATCGCGCGATAACTACAAAGTTGATGTTCATACTTGCAGCGGTCTCGCATTAAGCGCCACGCTGATTGGACCTTTTTCAGCCAACCACGCAGCTTGATGTAATTCGCTTTTGTCGAACGCCAGTGAATCGTTCACGTAGACCACAAATTTTGAGGAGTTCAGCTGGCAAGGTCCATCGACAGCTTTATAGGGATAAGTCTCCTCAGATTGAATGCCACCCATTTTCCGCAGTTGCTTGTAGGCAGTCTCGGGTAAGCCTCCGTTGCACCCGTAGTCTTGGTCATCACAGTCAATTAATTGCTAAGGAAGAAGAGAAAAAAGATGCACGTTAAGTTATGATACGTCAAACTCTTTCGGGATTAGAAATCTCAATAATAATTGGATAGGTAACAGTGAGATTGTAGATTTAAAACGAGCATGAATTTCGAAATTACACTGTCATAAAGCGTCAAACTATAATTTTAATACAGAATTCTAGAATTTTGATACAAATACAAACTGAAATTATTTCAAATGATGAATCTACCTGTTTGCTTAATCTCACAAGTTGGCCCGTTTTCTTGAACCACTGCCCCTCGATGTTCCCGATGGCTGAAAAAGCCCAACACGAACCGCAGTGTCCCTGATCTTCTACCGGAGTGACGGCGCCCAGTTTACGCCAATCAATCGATTTCGGCAAATCCTTCAAATTGTATTTCACTTCGGAGACCACACGGCTCGACTTCACTGGAGCATTGGCGTATTTGGCCAAGAACTCGTCAACTGAATCATAACTCATTCAACGAATATGAGCATACGTGTCAAGTCAGAAAATTGAGTGATCCCATATTCTGCCGTCCCGCGTTCATTGGCTTGATAATATTGCGCCAATTTTAAATTGTCCTTGAAAATTTTGAAGCGATGTTCGTCATCTAAAAAATGCAACATGCTCGTGTGTTCTGAAGGTAACTTACTTTCATTTGAATAATCCTTCTTATATTCATTCTTGAATTGTTCGTAAAGTTCTCTTGCTTCATGATCGCTGATTTGCTATGAAAGGTCTAATCGTTTATTTTTTCTTTTAATAAGTTCATAATGGAAATTTTCCGAACTATTCTTTTGATGCAAAATTCAACTCACAGAAGCTTCACCATACGCACCATTGTAAAGGAAACGGCTTTAGTTTTAAAAATTATCGCGATGTCCTAAGATATTGTCAAATGGTTTGAAATCACATAAGACATATCGCTCCGTGCTGATGAAATCAGAAGTAAGCTCTGGCTACTTCGATCCTAACGGTTTAATAAAGGAAAAATGTGCAAGCGTATTATTAATTGACATATACTTCTCATACAGGTTTACTCAACATTACTTAAAATAAGGCACAAGGATCCCAGCTAAAAAAATTATCCTCTGTTTAACAACAGTTCGCAGGCGTTTTTACCAAATGTTACAAATAATACTACGTTGAAAAGGGTCAGCAATATTCGTGAAAATAATTTGTTCACTAACGATATTTGGCTGGAAACCTTCCAACGAAGTGGTTGTTACTAATAGAATGCACAAAGATAAGCATTGTATTAGAGTTGCGCGTAACCCCATCACACAGACGGATCTATATGTATAGTTTATCTTCTATTTATAGGTGAGGTTTGCAGTACAAAGCTCAGTTTGTAACTTTTGATCATACCGAGCGCGCTAGATTTTAACCAACGCCAAATGACTGAATTGCAGACATGATAAATTACACGATTCCAAAGTGTAAAATAACAGATAAATTATGGTCGCTCAAAAACCTACAGTGCTGATAGGATTATATTAACAGCCGTTGAAGTCAAGGTCACACAAATTATGAGCAACAAGTATTCTAAAGCGTACCTTTATATGTCCAACTTTTTATAATTGGTGCTCGTTTGTTCATGAATGCTGATTTCATTTTCTGCATTCAAATACCCGGTTCTCACTTACGATGTACACCCTTCAATCTATCGCAAAAACAACCAATCCGACTAACATCTGTGGAACTTGAGTCAAGAATCGTATTTTGAGTAACATTTATTTATTCAGCTAGTAACTCTCTCCACAGATTCATAATACCTGATCGGGATGGTTGAAACTGAAGAGAACATGGAATACGAGTGCCTTTACAGATTATCTATAACCTTAATTTAAAAGGTTCACTTTTGATACAATTCGAATATACTTTAATTGGTTCAACACGTAAACACTCTTTTCAATTGATTGCGGCTGGCCCCACGGGTAGATTGCCCGGCTTCAGTGGCGTCTCGAATTACGCCAGCCCACGCGCGTCGATCCGAGGCAAGATCGGTACCCAATCAACTTCTCACATTTGAACGTCGAAACATGTTCGCAGACCCGTGGCATCTACATCCTCTTTCACATTTGACAGCATAGTCTTCACTGGACCACCTTGTCACCGAAACCAAGTGCGGTTTATGATAGAGCACAATTTTGGTAAGTGGTGAGTCTGTCTTCTGTAGAACGTGTCTAAACCACTACGATCTTTGCCATCGGGTGTAAACGGAAAAACGGAAGTATTTTGCTACATTGATTCCGAATGGTAGCGTGTGATACCATGTCAGCATATTGGAAACTCGAGATTATCCTACCAAACGAATGGTCGAAAGCCCCAAAAGAATGTATATTCTGTGAACTCAGTGGCCACGTCTCTTTTCCGTAAATCAGTACAGGGAGAAGCACTGCTTGGAGAACACGTAGTATTGAATTGAGACTGATTCTAGGCATGCGCCAAAGGGTGTCTTTTTAAATGTTTCATAGATTCATAGATGATATGCGGGTGAAAAAGCTATGTTTTACACGACCCACAAAAATGTACATTGGGTCGGATGTTAAAATAATGATTAAAAACATATTGGCATCTAGTGAAATTTTAAAGCGTTAATGCACAATTACACACTAAGGACATTAAACGCGTATTTACTGCAGTTCAACCTGCTATGCAGGTGGTAGAGTTTACACGGATGACCACGCGGATGTGTATGATGGCAAAGATGTAGCATTGTCTGCATGGACAGTTTATACGATTAAGCACTGAATGCAGTTTCAGTCTTCTGGGGCGCGTTTCGTATGGATGGGTAGAAAGTCATAGGACGAGCTTCGTCACTATATTATGTGTGGTTTTAAATAGCTGAATGTTTTTTTTTCAAGCAAGGATCCCATACCGTTTTAGCATATTCGATATGAGGATGGGTGTGTGTTGCAATCAACTTGCACATTATATTGGCTTTGCTTGTAGCGAGTCTACATTGCATTGAGTTTCCCAAGCCAGATTGAATAATCACGCACAAATATTTTTCGAAGGAGGTGGGTTGACCTATTTAATATTCGTTTTCCACTTGCTGTTAAACGATTAATAAGCCTGCACTCCGTGGATTCATGGCAATTTCGTTATCATGGGACCAGGCTAAATCATGTCAAGATCCAGACTTACATATCAGCATTTGAGTTTATATAAGAGATATCTATAATATTGATTATATTAATATATATATATTATATATTTATATTATATCTATATATATATCTATCTATATATTATATATAGATATATATCTATATATATGGGACCCACAGCCACTTGAATGGACCCGGGGCTCTGACTTTTGACTAACAGTTACCTCTCACGGAAATCAACCATTCTTTTATCCATGCGTTGAAAACTGTAAATAGACATTAACGCACACGTTGAAAAAAAACGGACCCCTGAATTCACGCATTCTTTCTATTGTAAGATCCTGAAACTGGAGTTCTGATAACTGAACATATTCAAACCGGACAGCTCGGGGACTTCGTTTTTGGGCGCCTGGTGTAACTTTGGAAGAAAATTTCTCGGTTTTTGCTGGCGTGTATTTTAAGGATGACTGTAACGTGGTCAAGATCAGTAATTCGTCAGAACTTGAACCCCTCGGTGGTGCGTTAATATCTGGTTCATAATCTAGAAGACTACATAGTTGAACAGAACTGGAGATAATTGACACTTTTACCGCTCCCGTGTATGCAGATTAAATACGCATGATTCTTCCCCGTAGACACGAACCCAAGCTTCAGTAGTGCTGTAATAGGCTCTCTTCCGGCTAACGAGCTTCAAAGGGACTCCCTTCGATAACGTGTGGTCCCATAAACATCCACTCACTTTTGATTAAGGTCACGGATCAGCTACCTTGACAAATTTCTGAGGTTAGTGCGGTACGAAGCCACGAGAGGTGTCACACAATGTTAAATACTCGGTCCAATATTGTTCTATATATTTGCCGTACCTACTTGGTACCAACAGAAATAGATATAGAACCTAAAATTTAACAGAACAGAATATCATCATTTTCCTAACTTGGTTTGTTTGTCATTTCTAGCTCTGAATGTCGTCGTTTCTGTTTTGGTTCAAACAGCTAAAGGCCTTGACAATAAAACACACTGCAGTTGGGGTGAGCCGTGTCCCTTGGTGGGTTCCACGCTAGCCGATTATATTTGCTACTCATCCTTCTAAATTTGGCTTAGAATCGGGTTCAGTGGCAGTCTCGTTGCGTACGTCTGCTTGGTGTTTAATCATTCATCTATGTGTTCAAGTGGTCGTGCGGTCATGTTATGAAAAAGGCGAACTACGATGAAGCTGAGGCTATTCTATTAGTTCGTAAAACTTGAGCGCACGCATGATTCACTCAGGTTGCATGCACTTCATTTCAGCGCATTTGTGCTCGAGCTCATATAAATTGCCAAGTATTGTATAAATAAACCCTCCCTATATTAGATGCTTAATTGTGCTGTAGTTTGTAGTATTTGTAATATGCACGCATGTGCAAATGTGCAGTATCTCAATAATATCATGGTAAAACCGTTCTAGAATGATTTGTCAAATGCACTAAGTTGTTTGCGGAAACGCGCTGAAGCACAAATGCCATCATCTCAGTTTCACTTATATTTGTCTAGAACTGCGTAGCATGACCGCATTCCAGCTGATGCGATGACTGTGAGGCACTTTGTATGAATCAGGCTTGTGGTTTCATTCATCCCTAATTTTTTTGAAACAGTTAAGCACTTGGGATCAGAAACCGAAGTAATGCGGTCGATGATGACGTTTAAGTAGTTGAAATGTCTAAATTTTTCAACAGTTAAAAATTCGTGGGGTGTGAATGACGGAAAAGCATGCAAATGAATATTTTGTTTCAGCCAACTAACATTATGTGGATGAGTGGTTAAAATTTAAGACATTCTAAGCGATACTATCATTCTGCGGCTAATTTAACAATGAAGGTGATCTTGAAATGAATGATCGAAATAACACAAGCCGCAGAGCACATGGACTAAAACTTCCACACCCATAAATAGATTTAAATAATGTCCAAATCTAAACATCCAGCGTAGAAAAAATATACTCTATTTTTACAAATTTTATTCTTTCTTAAAGTGCAAAATCGAATTCAGAAAGCGGATCGAAATAATATATACACTACTGATGCCTCGATAGTAATCAGCCAGAACACAATAATAGTTAATCAGTATCGCTTGTCGGAATGATTGGCGGCGTAGCGATGGAGAGAGCCCGTGTAAAATATCGTGATGTACATTCTGGTAAAATATGCTTCAGACTACTGATTCATTATGCAAAAGGGATCCTATTGGTTGGCCAAGAAGAATTGATTTGTATTTCGGACACATTCACAGAAAAGCTTTATTCGTTAAAACGAATATTCAGCGAAAAATAGAGCACATAACTATGATACCAGAATCATAAATAAGTAGCTATTACATGAGAGGCATACGACCGCTATGAGCGGATATGAGTGTTGATTTATTCGACTGCGATTCAAGGTAATTCAATGTATTAATGACCTAAAATTCAAATGCATTGCAGTAACCAACTTTTCCACCTGATCGCCTCCAACGGCCGTGAAAAGTTAGTGTTGTAGATATGAGCACTGCGAAAACCAATAAATTCCATTGATTTGTTCGGTTGATTCAGACACAAAGTATCTGAAGTATTGCTCTGTCAATTCAGTATACTACGTTTCAGAACTAAGATAAAATATATTACAAGCAAACGTTTCTATATCGGGAGATCACCACCGAAAACGTCGTGTTGCTTTATACTCTGGTGCTGACAAGAGGCAAAGATTGCGCATTGGGAGCGGTATATCGTCCGCCAGAAGTATTGGGAACCTGAAACATGAACTTACTTGGGAAATATCGCAGTTACTTTAAAGTTATCGTGCGTATTATTAATCATGATCTACTCCAATCGAGCAAACATGAAGAGGAGTACTCACTCAAGCACGCCTTAACGAAGCTGTTGTTGGCCTCCTTTGGTAGATGATGAGGATCTCGTTCCACGCTATTTCAAACGAGTATAAAATCTTATCCGAGAGTGACAATCTCTCCTGACGGTTCAGTGATAATTGGCGCTCTGCCGATCTTCGGAATTTGCCGGTCGTCGGAGAGATCTACTTTCAGTGGTCGAAAGCCACACATGCTACTGACCAGCTTGAGGATTATTCTTCACAGGCTGCATTCAAAAGGTCTGGTTAAAAACAAGTTCTCCTAACTTGCAGCATCTACATCCAGATTTTTAACTTCATTTGTAATTGTATTTTGACCGTAAGTGTGACTTATCGGAATATCGACTCACTGATTTCAACTCCCGATAGAGCAGATCCTATGATGTAGGACCGTTTCAGAGCAAACTTAGGTGATAATGTTTCTGTAAAGTGAACATGCTTTGAAAACCAGCACTGAAGAGGACATCGGTATTTGATTGTCTGTTCAGCCACTATATGTTCAAGGTGTGAAGGATGCATCCCGAATGGAAAACATTCTGCTACCATTCGTGTCTTGCGTGGATGGTCGAGGTTTTAATACAATATATGAATGCATTCAGTACGCTCGCGCCGTATAATAGCACTAATCATTATCGCCAGGCTGCCATGATCTCAGGAAGGATAACATAATACAGCGAATCTAAAGCCAGACTTTCGGTATGCAAAACAAGCCGCAGGCAGAAAGTACAGCTTAAATGTGTTCAACATTAACCATCGAGTATTTACAAAGTACATTATTGTACGGTTCAAAATACTCCCTAAACCAAAGAACCGATTTCGAGAGCATTTCACAAGCGGACTGTCAAAAATCTTGTACTCCATCTTTGGAAAAACTTTGAATGATGTTTATTTAACTCATTTCTGTATTTGCTGGAACACATTATATTCGAACAATGATCACTCAAATTGCTTGAAATGAATCTAAGACTAAACTGAACGAGCTTCAATCAAATCAATACTTTCACTAATCTATGTGCACTGCGCTTACCTTCTTTCGGTGTACGTTTTACTCTTCACCTAGACTATTTAATACCTACAATCATATTGAATTCAAAGTATTACTTGTTTAATCCCCATTCAATTATTTTAAGTTTGGGTAAAGCTAAACTTATCATCTTCCTCTGAAAACAGTACAAAAGTCAAGAACAGTAAAATGAGGGTTTCCAAGAGAAAAATAGTACTGAATTTCGTCTTGTTCGTAAAAAAAATACGATTACCTTAAAGGTATCGTTGACGGGGCCAAAAAGAAAGACACTCTTTAAACCATCAATTTCCAGACAATTTGAATATTTCGAGTTATACATATGAACACTACAAGATTGATGAACCAAATAAGATTGAAAGGAATGGATTTAAACCAATCAGGTTTAGTTTAATTTATCGCGTGTAGAATGAATGTATTGTGCTAAAAGCGGTCACTGGTGTGACTGGAAGAATTATTCGAATCAAGGGGCTAACACACTAGCGGGATACTCATAACTCAGTTGAAACCAGGTTAGCTTTGGCTTGGCCTAAAATTAATGCGACGGTTAGCGCACAAAAGCTGGGATCCCTGAAGACACCAGCATGAGCCACTCTTGTATGATATGGGTATGAAAGCACAGCTGATCCAGGCAAAGTGCCGCACTGTCAGAGACTGCACGTGGGCGATACTACTCTCAGTTGCCGACCTAGACAGAGCCACTCATACCAGCTAACTCCTGTTTACAGACGAAACTTCCTCAAAGGTATCCCAACGTCTAATTGTATATCACAAGCGCTCAACATCATCAAAACGTTCTGATATACCATTCATTTAAACCCATATAACCGGCTTTCTCTCCCCAACACTAACGTATGCGATTCCACCCGGAAATTTCTATCCCCGACGGCCACATCACTATCAGCTACACATGACGAACTTGTGTATAACATTGCGCTTTTAATGAGGTATTTATTTAGGTAGGAGTAAGACTACTTTTGTCATTATGACACTGAGTTCAAATGTTAATAATTACCATTTTCGTTCTGTAATCATCAAGTTCTCCAAATCTAGTTCATTCGAATACGTCGTCTAACGCGTGTTACTTCGACGCATGCACCATTTAATTTAGTGAGGTTTAATGTACAAGGGTTAGCGCGCAACAGTCAATCAGCAGCATTGGCGCATTCACTCGATAGCCTCCGTATTGATGTATCTTGTTTTACAGAAACGCGTATAGACACGCGAATCTTACCATCTACGCCTGTCCAGTGATGATGACACTATGGTACCCGGTCAAGCTGATATTAGAATCGCTTTGAGTGACAGAGCTGAGATCGCAATGAAGGCTGTAGCAGGTTTGTGGTTGCTGCTTATGCACTGATAAACTTTCTCTCTAACATTACCAATGATGAGTTCTATGAAGAATTACAAGAATCTAATGGATTTCTATCACTGCCAGATGAATCTAAACACGAGGAAAGCCATGGTGGGTTGGGTGAAGTACGCAATAATCCATTTGTCGCTATTGAAAAAGAGACGACTTAGAAACCCATAAAAATAAGCAACATGGGTTGTCAATAGGCTTGCCGCTGTGCTGAAATCTGGTTAATGTTAACAACTAACACCTCAAGCTCTTTAGATTCATTATATCATCAGAGACACCATTACACTGATAGTAGATACTGAATGGTTAACTACCATCAGCACGATTGCACCCGTACAGTACTTATATGCTGTGCGGCTAACACCATGCTAAATTGATTGGCCAGAGGTAGTGAGCTGAATGCTGAAACAGGCTGGAGCCTCACTACCATTTCTATTTTATTTCTCATATCTGTCTAGGCCTGGGCAACCTGACAGTCTCTGACTGCACGGCACTTTGCCTGGATTAGGCTTGTGCTTTCATACCATACCATACAACCATGACAAAAGAATATTCTAAAATATGGGGAAGGGGGAAATAAACAGGCCCGGAATCTATGGAAGTGAGCAGAACTGGGACGATGTGCTCACACGTCGAATCAAACCGTATCGCGTGGAGGAATCATAAGCAAATGATTTGATCGAATTTAACAGGAGAATATACGCCGTTAGACTAACCTCAAATATTACACCGAACCCAAAATCTGGCAATAAAAAGGCTTGTCTATTATAACCACTCTTGCCCCGACTAACACTAATTCCGACGACGAGAAGAACGCCTTCCACGTCTATCTATGCGCCCAATTCATGCGAGTAGTAGAAGAAGGATGATATCATACCCGTCTGAGGGGAAACTTCAGCCTCCCAGATGGAACAAAACAGTTGGTGTAGTGGAGATACTAATGAGTTCGAAAAGATTTAAACAAGTTCAAAAAATCCCTTCTTCTCATGGCGATTTACCGTGCTTTATCCGTTACAAAACACTTAAAATATCGAACTCTGTTCAAGAGTAGCAAATGACCGGGTAGCCACAGCTACGAACTGAGCCAATGATCACGGCATTGTTAACTGATGGGAGGTTCAGTAACTGACGGAAATCATCATCACATCATCACAGACAGCATAACACTGGTAGCAAGTACCGAGTGCTTAACTGCCACACAACCATGAAACAGTAAAATCCTAAAACTTGGGGAAGGGTGGGACTTAAATAGCTACGGATTCTATAGAAGAGTAAGCACAAACAAACTGGGTAGAGGTGCCTACACCTCGAATGGAACATGCATTCAAACAAGTTTCGTGAACGAGTAGAGCGACATCAGCATGGCAGCTTCCTTGCGGCTTTCAGACATGCGTCATAAAAATCTTTTCTTGTCACTCCGCTTGACAACATACAAGGTTAAGCAAACACTCCAAGAAGATGCTTAGTGTAAGACCGCCATGGAAAACGGTTTCTGGACATATCCGGAAGCGTAACTAGCCATTGCGATATCTGATCGCGGGGACACCAGCCTGGAAGACGCAATGCGCGGACTTTGGAAAGGTTACTAGGGTTTTTAACTGCCTATGCCATGTGACGGTTTGGCAACCCCGAGATTTACGCCAATCAGGATGTGGCGTCGCAAAAAAATCCGTTTCGGACGTCGATAGTCCGGAAATGCTAAACCCACTTAGCCGCCTTCTGGTTAAGGATCATCTGCCATCACGAATCTTCGAAGTTAGTGCAGTATTAAGTAAACGGAAGTTCTCCAAAGTCTCCGATATTCGCTGCAGTTTCCATTTCTAGAAGATATCGCTCAGTATAGCTAACGAAGCCTACGAGCGAATCGTGTAGCGGCTCTCCAAAGTAAACAGCGTCCTAGTTTTCCATCATATGCGTAGCGACCTTAACTTTGGACCAGGCTTGCTTGACGAGGGCATCATTCCCATCCAACTGTTCACCAATTTCATCTGAGTATCTCTCATTTGCCTCGCTTTACCGAGGCTCTAAAATTTAGGTGCCTCCTAGTAGTTCTTTGGTGGATAATTGCGCGAACGAGTGTGATCAGTGCCTGTTATATTCCTTGTTTTAACTCAAGATGGCAATTGCACTACAGCACTGAGGACATCCCGTGGGCACGAATATGGATGCAAACGATCTGATTCGCCGTTCATAAATAATTTAAAAAACACGTTGCCAAGTGTTTCCTAGCACAATATAATTTAGAGTTTCAATCATCATTATAATGAAGCACATGTCTGGAGCCATGTCCTACGCAGCATAAAGCAGGAAAAGCACATGAGCAAACGCGTGAAAAAGGAAAGAGGCAAGCGGAATATGCAAATGCGACAAAAGCAGCCTGATTTGTAGTTTACCCGCATGCGGCTTTGTTTCTCCTTCTGCATTAGGTATAACACAATGATGTGGGATAAAAAAAATTATTACACATAATAAACTACATTGGTGCACGGATGTGCAATGCTTCTGTGCAACGAAGCTAACACCGTGCTAAATTGATTTTTCATCAGTGGTGAGCTGCATGCGAAAACACATTGGAGTCTCGGTGCTATTTTCATTTTGTTCTCATAACTGTTTAGGCATGGGGAACCTGACAGTATTTCAGCCAATGTGCAGTACTATTCCTGCGACCGCCTTGCGATATCAGAAATTCATAAATTTGTGCTACTTATTTCGGTTTGCAGCCATACCGCGTAAGGTTTCCAACCAACTATTAGGTGGATCAACTAGACCCCACTCAGACAGACGAATACGCTCAACTGCGTCTAGCGCAACGGCGTTTCTACATTACAGCCAGCCATGTCAAGGACTCGCCATTCGATCGTTTCTCCCACCTCTGCGAATAAGTTGCGGTGTGGTAAGTAGTGATGATATATTCTTAAAACGTGTCCCAACCATCGCAGACGAGCTAACATCAGCATTTCTTTTAATCCGCGCCTTTCCTGCTTACTGTCACTTGGCACTTTGTTTGGCTCCGGACTGTGCTTCATGATAGTGATATTTGAAGTACCTGCCTCCTAATGTGAATCTCTATTAATACCAGTCCAGAAAAAGGAGCACAAAACGAATGTATCAACTATCATGAAATATCACATATCTCACTTAGTTAAGATAACGGTTGCCATCCATATTCGCAGACTTACCCCAATTAGGGAGGATACTTCTCGCGAATAGCTAGCTGGTTTTCAACCAACGCGTGAAGCGTAGACACGCTTTGTTATGGGTTAGTTGCTAGAAAACTGTATCGACGAGCAACGGTGTTTTTGGATATCCAAAAGGCCTTTCACCCGTTTGACAGGTCCGCCCTATGGAACAGCTTACTTCGCGATGAAATCCCACTGAAGGCGAAATTCAAGACCACTACAGATATATGACACGGCTGCCGAATCTCTACGTTATTATTCAAATTTGCCATCGAGAAAGTCCACCGGATTTCTCTTAGTAGTGTCTCCACGGGAGGCGTTGAGCTCCTTCCAGGTTGACGTGTTACGGACCTGGATTATGCTGATGGCTCAAAATTTATGTAACAGTTCTTAAATTTGATGGCAATGTTTTTCACCGATGAAGTGAAAAGTGCTCAGGACTGGTCAGGGGAACAGCACATTTAACTATAAATGATCTTATTGCAGATCATATTGAAGAGTTAAATTACCTAGGGATTTTGGCGGTTGCTGGGGGTGTGATAAAGAAGGAAATCATTCCAGAACTGATAAGGCCAGATGGCATTTACCAAAGTTGATGGCATCTGTAAACATACGTGATTTAAGCTTGAGTTTAAATGAAAAGATATATTTTACTCCGGTAAGGATATTACTGCTATACGAGAGCGAATGTTCAACAGTTCACGAAGATGTTTGGATGTCTTCGGCCGAAGGATTGCTCACGTTCAGTTGCAACACTACGTTTGAAACTATGAGGCCAGGTGCCGCGTCTTAGAAAGCTACGGTCCTAGCCTTCAGAGAGGCCTTAAAGTACATCGTCCCAGCTGGTTCGGATATGTTCTATGCACGAAACTCAAACGGTTATCACGCCGAGCACTGTATGCATCAGCTAGTACAGACTGGAAAAAGGCCGGTGGTCAGCAACTAACTTGGAAGACTGGTTTGAATAGGCTTAGTTCTGATGTAGCCAAGGTTAGACGGAGGCGCTTGCCTGGGTGGGGTGCAAGAGAAGTAGTGTATGGCTCGACACACTGGAAACGATAGCAATCTAATGGTATCATTGTAAAAAGTGGATCATTTCTATTTCTCCTTAACATTAACTTTTTCTCTGACCATAAACTATAAAAAAACAAAAACTAAAAAACGACATGTGCAAATGGACTAAATAACGCACTTGTTCTTTTCTTTAATGATAATTGGCATTCCATGCATTGTACTTTACTTTTGTGCGACTCTCCTTTTGGAGGATGAATCGGCTGCAATGAAGATTCGTGGGAATTTGGGTACAAAGCGGCGTCCGCAGCACCACTCCGACTTTGTTCAGATTTTCTAGCCTTTGCACAACCAAATGCGACCTGCAAGGCAACTTGGAGTTGCCAGAATGAGGTGTGCCCCAACTAACCATCTAGCAGACTCTGTTTCAGAATTTTCCTCAGGGTTTTCTCCCGAAGCCTTTCCCGCGATCGGGTATCCCGCAAGGCAGCGGAGGTTGAAAATCAGTGTTTTCCTTCGCTTAGATGAAATGACATACCAGGCTAACGAGCTCCATTTGCCCGAAGCAAACTGGTTTTCAGACGCCAGTCAGTCACCCCCGCCCCTTCTGTTAGTAGAAGCTGTTCTGCCGGGCTCGGGGAGCCAATAGTGCAGGCCAGAAGCTGGACTTGGTTGTCAGAGGCGCGCCATATGGGAGCATTTTATAAACACTGGGAGCTTAACCCCACTGCCACCCCCAGCTATGACAACCTTTGGAACCTGACAACTTTTGGTTCTTTTTGAATGAAATTATATCTCAATAAACAGACTTAGTTTAATACGAAGGTGTACTTCTAATGTTTGAGCGTCAGGCAGTTGATGGGACGCGATTCCTTCATCCATTCATCGGCGCAACAATATCTCTTTAATTTTGCCCATATTAGTCGCCATGTGTATAAGTGAAAAACAAAGCACACGTGGACAAAAAATTTGCCACAAACACACGTCAGAAAAGGTAAGGCTCTTTCCTCTAATAGAGTGTCGAACGTTCAAATGTTTCTAGGATATGTGTACACTTTTCAAATAGTATGAGAGGTTCATAATCGGTATATATATTTCATATATATATATACTATATATAGATATATAGATATATCTGAGAGAGACTGTGCGGAACTATCGGATCAGACTTGTACTTTCATACATATACATTCAACGGTAACACTGCATCAGGACAAAATACCTAGTGGCAACTAAGTGATATATTTTAATGCGAGGAGCTTGAGAAACAAACTGGATGAACTCTTTGATCGGATTAGATGGGACCCTCCAGCGATCATTGCGGTGACGGAAACCTGGCTCTCACATGAGCAGGATGATCCCGAGCTGGCCCTACTTGGATATAGACTCTTTCGCTCGGATCGAACAGACGCGAAAATCGGTGGTGGGGTTGCCTTATATTTCCAACAACATATTTCCGCCGTAGTGTTGGCTCGCTTCCAGCATTCTGCCGGTATGGCTGAGAGTATATGGTGCCGTATAAGAACTGCAGCTTCATTTGCCACGACAGGTGTCGTTTATCGTTCTCCCAATACTCAGGCAGATACTCTGATATCACAGATATGTCAGTATGGTAGATCCTCAAACTGCTTGATTATGGGGGATTTCAATGCTCCTACTATTGATTGGACTTCGCTAGATGAAGGTTCTGGGTCATTCGAGCAGGACTTATTGGACGCTGTGGGCCTCGTGCAGCACGTTTCCCATCCGACCAGAGTAGGCCCTACTGGGTGTGAGTCCATTTTGGACTTGGTATTCATTCCCACGCAGTCCGATATTACTCAGCTTTGGACTGAAGCTCCATTAGGCTGCAGTGACCATGCCACCTTAAGTTTTATGCGGAAACGCAACACTGGCTGGGTACCAGATCCAATTCCCAGAAATTTTTGGAAGGCAGACGCGAGTAGGTTACGGGATGTTGCTTCATCTCTCGATTGGTCTTTCGATCAAGCAGCTGATGTTGAAGATTGTTGGCTGGTGATCCGTAATAACATTTTGACAGTTATTGAGGTGGCTGTTCCGTTGTCCACACGTCGTCGTAAGGCGAAAGGTCCACCTTGGTTTGATAAGGAGATAAGGAAACTTTTGCGGCAACGTCAAAAGCTCTGGTCGATATTCGTAAGTCGGAAAAACGCCACTGACTATGACAATTATCGGCAAGCTAGAAACCTTTGTACGGCATTAAAACGCAGAAAACGTATGTTGTACGAGCAGCGATTGGTTGACGAGTCTACTTGTGCACCAAAACGGCTATTCGCATACATTCGACGCCGCACAAAGGCGTCGCCATATATTCCTAATTTGATAGATACTAATGGGGTAGACATTACTGAGGATGGTTTGAAAGCTGAAGCCATGGCTAAGCAGTATGCCTCCGTGTACTGTCTGGAAGACAGTGATCCTCCTTCTGTCTCTAATAACAGTGAGGTGCTGTCTGATCTTGATGTAGATGTAGAGACTGTTAGACACCTGTTGGAACAGTTAGACACAATCCGCGCCAGGACCAGACGGTATTCATCCATTGATTTTACGAGCACTATCAGAAGTGTGTGCGTTCCGCTGGCCAGGTTGTTTACAAAATCTGTAACATTAGGGGTCTTGCCACAAGAATGAAAACAGGGTATTATTAAACCTATGTTTAAGAGTGGGGACCCCAGTAGTCCCGCTAATTACAGGCCGGTCACATTGACTTCTGTGATCGGTAAAATTTTAGAGAAGCTGATCAAAAGGAAATTAGAGCACTTTCTTTTGGAGTGTGGGCGTTGGTGTCCACAACAACATGGATTCACCAAAAATCGCTCATGCGTAAGCAATCTGCTCCTGGCGCGAGAAAGTTGGTGTGCTTTGACTGATTCTGGTCAAGAGGTCGATGTCATTTTTATCGACTTTAGTAAGGCGTTTGACCGCGTGCCCCACCGCCGATTGCTCGTCAAGCTGGAGGGTTTGGGTATTCAAGGTTGTCTACTTAAATGGATCGAGGCATTCATCTCAGGGCGGTCAAACCGTGTCGAGGTGAATGGAGTTTTGTCTTCAGAGATGATAGCAGACTCCGGAGTGCCGCAGGGATCTGTCCTTGGCCCATTGTTATTCAAAGTTTTCGTGAATGATATTCCGGACGCGGTAGCGATCGATTGTCTTTTATTCGCGGATGATCTGAAACTGTGGGCCTCTGTCAGTTCCTGCGATGGCCACAAGCAACTGCAACAAGCAGTTGATGACTTAGTCAGTTGGACACATCGCTGGTCACTGCCTATCAATGAGGACAAGACAGTGGTCATGCGCATAAACTCCGATGACACTGGTGGTGAATACTTTATTGGAGGTAAGCCTATTAGAGCGGTGACGGTCGAAAAAGACTTAGGGATTCTGGTTATGGATTCCTTGAAGTCGAAGGCTGACACTTGTCGGAGAATAGGCAGCGCTACCAGGATGCTCTGGGCGATTCGGCGTTCCTTTGCGTCCATTACCCCGCAAATGTTCCAGACACTTTTCTCTGTGTACATTCGTCCTCTGTTGGAATATGGGCTACCTGTTGCATTTCCTCAGTCCAAAGGCGAATGCGACTCCTTGGAGAGGGTACAAAGGAGGGGTACTAAGATGGTTTGTGGAATGCGCCAACTCTCGTACGAGGAGCTTGCTGAAACTCTACCCCCTAGAGCTTCGAAGGGAAAGATATGACCTGATCCTGACACGCCGTATTCTTCTCGGTCAATATGGAGACGAGTTCCTCCAGTACTTCCGATTAGTAGGTGAGTCGAGGACTCGTGGACATGACTTTAAGTTTCAGAAGCCTAGAAGGCTAAAGCTGAGTAATGCGAGCACGCTATCCACGCGGGTGGTGAACAATTGGAACTCTCTACCGAAAGGGCTACTGTCTCTACCATCTGAACAGCTATTCAAAAGCGCGTTGGATCAGCATTTGTTGAGACGGATGGACTTGATCCCCGGAGTGATATAGTGGTGTTCCTCTACTCTCAGGGTTTGTCTTGTCAGCAGAAGTCACCCATGTCTATTACTGTTATGAAGCTCAAACGGGATTTTATCCCTTTTGCTTTCGATTCAGAAGAAGAAGAACTAAAACCCCATATTTTACTGTAGATTTCCGATTGAGTGAGAGACTGGAAAAAGATTGTCCATGATGCATTGTTCACTAACTTCAAAATCAGTAAATGCAATGGCCCGTTAAATTGGGCCTAAAAATTTTCTGCGCATCGCTTAATAATCAGTGCAGGTAAAAAATTATGATACAAATGATAATCTAACTGACTGACTTCGGTTTGCAGCCATATTGCGTATGAGTTACAACTTACAATGGAGCGGATTATTTGGGCCTCCATGTGGATATCCTATCATCATCAGGGACAGTATTACATTGTACGAGATAAAAAACGCGTAAATACCATAAAAACAACGAAATAAAAACCTAAATATCTGGAAGGTGAATTCAAGTGCGAGTGTCTACGCATCGACCTATACATGAAATTAACCATCATTCGTTTGGAGGTATCTGATTGACAAGCAGGTTTGTGAAATTAATAAACAAGATAGATAAACTGGAAACTTACGACGAAAACATGATTAACCTTGGCAATTAAGAGGCTAGTGACACTTTGGAAAATTGAGTGAGCTCAAGAACAAACCCCAAATACGGTTGTCATATGGATCAAGAGATATTTTTCTGGTATTCAAATCTCTGAATTCCTGAATCGCAAACTTGCGTTAATCAGTTTAAAAGAGTTCAACGTATGTTTTACGCTTCTGGATTGTCAAGTAATCGGCTTTGTATCCATAAAAGCAAAAACGTATGAGCCAAAACATAATTCTCACGAAAATACGCAACATATAAGCAATTGAAAAAATCAATTTGTAAGTATATTTACACAGATTGGAAAATTCAGAACCTAACTCGATCAAGACCGAGATAAAATCAGGAAGGTAATGAACGAATAACAAAAAGAAAGCATTAGATCAATAATGTCAGTTGGGGATCCGTACCTCACCACCCACAATGGATTCGCAAAATTACAAGATTAAAAAAATAACGACTCGAAGAAGCGGAATTGTTGAATGATACTGGAAATTGTAACCAGCCAATAACCCAATGAATGACCAAACTCAAGTTGGACGAGTTTCAAAAAAATGCTGTACACACCCAGAACATGTCTGTTTCTCGGTTTCGGCGGTACGAGAAGCTAAATTTACAACAGGTTCATCGGGTTCACGAGGAGATCGTTTAAGAATAGCCCTGGTCAACGTTTCAAAAGCTTCGTCAACATTTTGCCCCGTCTTTGCACTGGTTTCGAGAAATTTGACCTTTAAATGATTTAGTAATCAAACTTACTCCATATCCTTCGCACATTTTAACCGCTTCTTCCGTGGATACTGCACTTCGGTCACCCATATCACATTTATTTGCTATCACTAATTTCTCAACATCATTCGAAGCATAATGATGTATGTATCCCATCCAGCGATCAATACTTTCGAAGGTTCGACGACTTGTGATATCATATACCAACATAATGCCCATTGCTCCACGGTAATATGATGTAGTAATCGTGCGAAAACGTTCCTGTCCGGCAGTATCCCAAATCTACGAGTTGCATAAGTTGCATCTGGCAATACCTGAAGCTTGATTATCTTCCCATCAACTTCGATGGATTTAATTTTAAAGTCTATTCCAATTGTAGAAATGAAAGATGAAGAAAACGTATCTTCGACGTAGCGGAATAGAAGACACGTTTTGCCTACACCCGAATCTCCAATTAGCAAAAGCTTAAAAAGAGCGTCGTAATTTTTCTTGGCCATTTTAAAAATACCGGGTATATTATGAAACTTCGAAAGGTTCGCTTGTATGAATTTTACCAATAGTCAATAGTCAATAGTATATTTTGGTACAAAAAGCTGCGAGCTTAAAATAGAACCACAGGATAGTCAGCACAAGGGGTCGGGTAGAGTCCATAAAATTGGGTTTCGGTTACCAAAGTTCCGTAAATGGTGGGGTCAGAGGAAGCACAGGGTAGTCAACACAGGGGAGGATCGATTGGCGTCAATTCGTATGTAGGTCTGGAAAAGAGAAAATGGGTGCAGCATCGGGAACAAAAAGAAATGTGCGAAGTTAAATTCAAATTTTCTGAGAAATATATAGGTAAGAGTCAAGGCGTTCTTTAAAAATAGCAAGGGAAGGAGAGGTTACAATAAAAGACGGTAGATCATTCCAGGCAGAAGGAGTGCGGACTGAGAAAAAGAACTTTCGGCAGTTTAACTGACTTGGTAGATGGGCAAGCTTTAAGACATGTCCCCGGGTTCCGGAACTAGGGGCCATCGAAAGCAGTCTGAAGCACGGGTGTTTGGCATTCTTGAGAACCAGGAAAACCAAAATCAGATCCCCTCGAATGCGGCGGTAACTCATGGGGAACAAATTAAGTGCCTTCAGGCGATCTTCATAGTTCATCGAACTAAGCCCTTTGACGATTTTGGTGAATCTCCGTTGAGCTTGTTCCAGGACGTGAATATCGCGCTTTAACCTCGGGGACCAGACGGACACGGCGTATTCTAGGTGAGGTCTGACGTACGCGTGAAGAAGTGAGGGGGAAAGGCTGCGGTCGAAAGAACCAAAGACTCGTTTTAGAAGGCCTACGTTTCGATTCGCGACTAAGGAAGCGTATGAACAGTGAGCAGAGCACCCGAGGTCACTTTGAACCAGTATACCGAGTCTTTCTCTTGCATATTTACCGAAACTTCGGTGCCCCCTAGTTGATACCTAGGTTCACCGGGGTGGCGAATGCGGAGAGATCGGCATTTTCGTGGATTGAAAGGTAGCTGGTTCATAATTGCCCAACTATTAAGTGAGTTGAGGTCCATCTGCGATTCGTCACAGTCATTTGGGGAAGAGAGGATTCGCCAGAGTTTGAGATCATCTGCGAACATTAAAAACGGTGAGTTCACACATGCACCAATGTCGTTGATGAACATCAAGAACAAGCGCGGGCCGAGTACAGAACCTTGGGGTAATCCGCATTGTATTGAAAAACAATCAGAAAGTGATTGTCTGACGCGAACGTGGAGTGTTCTGGCGCGGAGAAATTCGGCTATCCAAGACAAAAGTGGATTACCGATTCCAAGAAGAGCAAGCTTTTGTAGTAAAATAGCGTGGTTTACGCTATCGAAAGCTTTGGAGAAATCCAGGTAGATTGCATCAACACCGTAGCCTGCGTCCACAGCTTCGGTCCAGCTGTTTAGGGCCAAAAGCAGGTTTGTCGTACAGGAGTGTCCGCGACGAAACCCATGTTTTTCGACAGCGACAGCGTTTTCATTCTCCATAAAAGTCATCAACTCGTCAAACACGATCGATTCTATGACTTTAGAAAGCACGGGGAGCAGAGTGACTGGGCGGTAATTTGCAGGATCACTCGAAATAGTTTGTAAATAATGTCGAACGTGAGTTTTATCCCTAAACATTTTAATCATAAAGATGTGTCGTTTTGTTCAACATGACTTAACACACACTCGCGCAAAATTTGCTTCAACGTCTGAAAGAAATCACTTGTTGACGAACGACAACTTACAAAGTGATTTGTTAATCACATCCCCCTAAATTACACTCCACTACCAGTTTCTGGCTGTTCGCCGTCATCAGGTGGAGACAGTAAGATTAGGTTCAGTGAGCCTTACAAAGTTTTGATTTGTTTTTCTCTTTTTCAGTGAAAGACATTGCCATGGTTTTAGTCGAATAACAAATACGAAGGAGATAAATATACAACAAAAAATTTTAATTTTTAGTTTTGCACAAAGGATTAAGTGAGTCGGTACATCCTTACAGATTTTATACGCGCGTATTCCCAACAGTCTATTATACCATTAATATATATGAATTATTCAATGCTTTGAATAACGGTATAACTACAAAACTGTTTAGCACTTTGAAAATAATTTCGTTTCTCTACGTAACTATTGAGCCCATATTATTTAAAGTTTTATCAAGCAATAACATAAAAGAAGATTCTGTTGAAAAAAATTCGTTGAATTTGAGGTTCCATCACCAAAACACATTTGGTTAAGTCGTTAGAAACAAATCTTTGACCATAGTATTTTTACTTCACTTCATAATGTGTGAGTTTTTTTGACGAAAATTCAATTTTACTCACATCGTTAACCATAATCGAAAATCAATTTTAATCAGTTATCTAAATTTTGCATTGTTAAATTTCACAGACGCTATTATTACAAACTCTACGCTGCCAGCCTTTAGTAGATCAAACTATAATCTGTTGTTCGTCTTCGTAGAAACACAATTCGAAAATTTCCTGATTCATCCTCTAGACACCAAACTCGGTATGGTTGAAGTATAAAACCTCTTTGACCTGTGTATACAGCTCTTATATGTGCTAAAACCTTAACTAATCCGACGCTGATTACGACAAGCCAAATGAGGCTATTCTGTATCTTATCGCTAAATTCGACAAAACATGTCTGCAGCATTTTTGATTGATCGTAAACCCTCAAGAATGCTGAGAATTTATCGATTGACCGCAATATTATCTCTGTTGCACTTCTCAAACAGAGGTGGCTGTAGTATCTCCTGCTCAACGTCGAAGCAATTATCTTGATGCAATATGCCAAAACCTCAATAGAAATGCTAGCAATCACTGCTGCTCATGTTGACTATCCAGCAAACATTTTTGCTCTTATATCAGAGGCAAGTACAAGACGCTTCATGAGCTCAATTTGACAACTCTGAGCGCTAATGAGTCACAGAAATCGCGTGGCATGCCACTTAAAACACTGTATCGCAAGTTCCCACCGGTAACTACAATTTGCTTTTGTAGTTACCAATTTACGCAGTTGTAACTAACGCATCACGCTGCATACAGACCTACATTTACATCAAGCCGCATGGACCACCATCATCACAGTCAAGCCAGAATGTGAGCAACTACATCTCTGTTCTCAAAAGAATATTCAGGATTTTTACGCCCGAAACCTTACCCCGGGTAATTAATACGTATATACGTTCTGTAATGGAATATTCCATTCAAGCCTGGGCACCATGGCTGAGGAAGTATATCAAACTACTCGACAAAATTTATCTCCCGGTACAGAAATTTGCCTTTTACAGCGCGAATGTTAAAACTGAACTCACACGATTTTACCCAATGACGGATACGTAGTGACCTCATGTTGACATTAAAAATCCTTCATACTAAAAACCATCCCCTTAAACACTCGCTAAATCCCAATAGCCTTACTCGAACACAAACACATTCAAAGGCTTTAAGCATTCCGCATTCTCGATTGAATTTTCGTCGTAATTTTTCTCGGTAAGAATTTGTTTCATTTGGAGCTATTTGCCTGAAGAAATTATACGCTCAAAATCTGTTGAGGTTTTTGCTTCCAAACTCGATGAGTTTAAGAGGAACCATGCGGTATGCTGGGTACTTAATAAATAACACCGTTTCTCCTAAAACAATTTGCCCATGTTCTATTCTCATTACTCTGAACTTTCAACCTGTGATTGAGTTGTTGCAAGGTTATTACTAAATGGAAAATTCGGTTAATCATTCCGATACACGAAGGCAGGAACCGATGGGATGTGTCTAACTACAGATCAGTCACACTGATGCTGATGGTTTTCACACTTCTCTAACGATTTGTAGATGATTAACTCATCAAACCTTCGGAACAAAATATGATCCTTCTCATCACACAGAAAGGATATGGGACAAAACTATCATGCCTCACCGATCTTTTCATAAACCTTGGTAATTCGACTCGAGGCGTTTATAATGGATACCCCATCCATGCTTGTTACTTGGATATGTCTAGAGATTTCAACCGTGTTAACCACAGCATAATGCTACAGCAATTGGAATAGCTAGGGGTGGACGTCATTTTATTAACCTGGATAGAGGACTTGACTGGTAGTGTCATCTGGGTTAGAGTTGATGGGGCACTATTCAGCCATGTATAATTTACAATTTGGCTTAGATTAAGGCTGAGTCTTCGGGTCAATAATCTTACTGGTGTAATCTAACGGTATACCAGAAATCGTACGCAGAAAAATCATTTTTATGAGGATGACATCAAAGTTTGGACTACCGTACGCACCATAGAAGATTGCCCAATTTTACAACAGTATCTCGAAGCAGTTCATATATAGTCCGTATGAAACTGCCTAACATTCAACATCCAAAAATGTAAAATGTTCAACGTTGGTAAATCCATCGAATTCACATAGTCTCTGTGAATCTCAGCAACTTTCATATGTTACGGAATAGAAGACCCTGGGTTTATGGATTAGCATTATCTTGAAGTCTTCATGGCAGAGATCTGTGGTATAAAATGTCCTACCGAAACTTAGCACTGCTCAGAATGATCTTCGGTAGTTTTAAAAAGCATTTACATACACGAACAATTAACACGTATATCAGGCCAACAATAGAATACGCTGTTGAAGCATGGTTTGCATGATTAAAAAAGGACATGTCCTTGCTGCAACGCGTATACCAATGCGCTACAATACTGGTGACCTGACTGCATAACGGGCCATACGAGGAGAGGATTGCAACTTTGATCCTATTTGACTTTTTGTACCGTCGTGTCAGGGGTAAATTTATTCTGCTTTTCAACATTCTGCATACGGTTGATCACCAATTTGAACACATGTTTCATCAACAAGAAGTATGTGGTAGCAAATCTTCGACCTACAAGTTAATTATTTCACCCCATAGATCACATTTTCGAAGGTTTTTCTCTGCTACTCAAGTTTGCTTCATAAGAAACTCTCTGTTCCTATTGGGCGTTTGTGCATGAAACCTCAACTTGTTCAAAGCTGAACTTGACACATATGTTCACCAAATCCAACCTCGCATCTGAATACATCGGGTGACTTTACTATTGTCAAAACAATATTGTTGTTATTAGTCATTCACTGTTTTTATTATAAGGTTATTGTAAGGTATTTTCTATTTGGAGCATTCAAACTTCAATTAACTTTAAATTACAAAAGCTTTTGACAGTGTCAATCGCCATTTGCATCCTCAAAAACGGATACGAATAAGGTAAGGCAATACGGTAAGGTCAAATAAATGGTAGTTGGCTGACCACTACTTAATCACGTTCCCTGTCCTGACTATCACTCTTGGTCTGACGGAGCTTCTGTGTCAGAAGTAAAACGTTACCCAAAAACTGTTCTAACCGATTGCACTCAAATTTCCTTGCTTATGTTTAGGTTTGCAATACCTTTAACTACCGGTCGTTAAAAAAAGTATGAGGCATCATTTTGAAAACCTAGATTTGAACAAATACACACTCGAGCTTGATCACATGATTTTGATTACTCAAAAGCATTCCGAGCTATGCTGTAACACTCACTGTTATAATTTGATGGAGAAGCTTGTGCTGACGCCAATGAGAACCCAGGATATGGACAAGAAACCGAGGCGACTCACATAATTGCTTCACGAGCTCCAGTGGAGAATGCTTCTTATAACCCCAGTTCCACAAACGTTCTTATTCAGACTGGTATCACTTGAAGAATAAAGTAACCGTTTCAATGATTGTTAGACCGAAGACCATTTTATAAGTCTGAAGCAAAGCTTAGCTCGGTAAACTATGATATGAAAGCGGAATACGATTCTAGAGCTGAGTTATACAAATCCCTTTTCCTGATTGCATTTAACCATAAATCGTAGATACAATATTGGGTTTCCGTTTTTTAGCATTTTACATTTAAAGCGCAATAGTTATTCATATGACCTACAATTATTAAGCGATGTTTTTGAGAATAGCGTTTGGACTAACAAGAATGTTTCTACACATTCGCTTACCGTAATAATTACAATCAGAATGTCATTCATATAATAATTATATATATATATATATATATATATATATATATATATAAACTAAGACAAACACGACCCCTCTTACCAAACCCTCCTACTTTGAGAGAGGCACTGATCAGACCACTTCCCCGACAACGTATGCAGACAACTAATTATATAAGTGGTCCATTCAGTCTCAACAACCGTATTGACACATCTTGTTTCTCAATGAATAACCCCCTATGATATAAGCAACACTATCACCATCCATCACCACCTCCTACACCTTTTGTAATATTCAACCTTATTATAATTCATCTAATGTTACACAGTATTCATCTTATTATAATAATTATATTCCCCAAACTTTATTTTACAATCCTTATGTTTCTCGCTCCAATTATGAACCATACTTTAACACTAATACCACTTTTTTTTTCAAAAATACATAAATTAAATTTTAAGCATAGTAAACTCTCTAATGCACTCACCCCAAATCCTTTAACTTCTGACCTTTATATTGTTCGTTTTCTGGTCATAAATGCTAGATCAATTATACCTAAAATCCATATACTAAAATCTTACCTATCTTCTAAACCTGTAGATATTATTCTTATAACTGAATCCTGGACCCGTGATGATCACTCTGACTTTAAACTCATGATACCTAACTACCAGGTATTTAGGAGAAACCGCACTCTGAAACGAGGTGGTGGTTGCCTTATTTATGTGCATTCAAGATTTAAAGCTAATAGTATAACATCTTCGAATTTAACAGAACTTGAAGATTCACTATGGATAGAACTACCTATACTAGATCTCTTAATAGGCTGCATCTACTACCCACCAGGCTCAACTTCATATAATCTGAATACATTAACTCAAGCTTTCATCGAAACGTCTTTACATCATGCACGCTATAAACTTATAGCCGGTGATTTTAACATGCCTAATTTAAACTGGCACGAACGAAGTAAAGTTAGCTCTCATACAAATTTTATGAAAACGCTTGACTTACTAGGTTACAAACAATTTATTGATAGACCAACTAGAAAGGACAACATTCTTGACTTAGTCTTTACTCTAAATATTGATCCAAACAACTTACTAATATTGCCTTCCCCCTTCAATGGGGACCATAAAATTTTATCCTTCCACCTATCATGCACTTGCAAAGCTACCAATGAGGTCAAGACTCTTCACCGTTTCATCGATTGGAACTTACTTTCAACACTTATAAGGATTGAAGATTGGTCTCATTTCTTTCTTTCACATGATTTTCCAACTATATCCTCGACATTCCATTCGAAAATTATAAGTTTAATCGATGAAGCTAGCAGTTCTAGAAAACGCATAAAACGAACTAGGCTCGAGAAAATGGAAAAGAAAATAAAAGAATGGTCTAAAGTTGCAATTAACAATAACGACATCTTTGCTCGTTTACGTTCTTATGAACTATTGAGTGACCACAAACTCATTCTAGACCACACATTGATTGCATCAGAAAATAGAGCACTGAACAGTTGTGATAAACTAAAATCACTCAGCAGGTTATTTAAATCACGATCCGTAAACTCAACCAGCAAAGTAGATTTTATTATTCAGGATCGAACTTATAATTCGGCAGAAATAAGAATTACAGACCCTATTACAATCTGCGAAGAATTTCTTAAATATTTTAATACTACTTACAATACTTCCATCTATAAAGATATGACTAGAACATTTCGTTCACCTAGTGTATTAAATACTATATGCATAAATCTGAATGACATTAAAGAAGTCTGCAAGCAAACTACGTTCAGTATCAAGCCAGACATAACAGGCATTCCACCAGCCATTTGCAGAATGGGTGGTGACGATTTCAAACTTCTTCTACTGAACTTATTTAACACTTCAATCGAATCTGGAATCTTCCCTTTAGAATGGAAACACTCTGTCGTTACACCCAGACATAAATCTGGCTCGAAGCACACGGTATCAAATTATCGCCCAATTAACCACACAGCAATACTATCTAGATTACTTGAAAAAATAATAAAAAAAGCTATCTTAAATCACTTATCTCCAAGTTTCTTCTCTAAAGCTCAACATGGTTTCCTAAATAAAAGATCATGCATTACATGTCAGCTTGAATACCTTGACTATATTACTACATCGATAGAGGAAGGTTTGGCAGTTGTAGTTGTCTTCCTAGACATAACTAAAGCATTTGATACTGTTCCTCATAAGATATTATTATCGAAACTTGAATCATATGGCATCGGAGGTAATCTTCTTTCCTGGTTAACTTCTTTTCTTACTGATCGCACTTACTCTGTTGAAGTTAATGGCCGTAGATCACGCAGCCTACCTATTCCCAGTAAGGTGATTCAAGGTAGCGTATTAGGCCCCTTACTATTTCTTATATATATAAATGACATACATAGCGTCATTTCGCATAGCAAACTGTTCTTATTCGCTGATGACATGAAAGTTGTCATCACTTTCCCAGCTAATCAATTACAAACTTATATTGCTCGACTAAACAATGATTTAGCTGCACTTGCAGATTGGGCAAAAAATAATGGTCTAACGTTCTCAACAGCAAAATCTAATTTTATGCCTATAAGATGCACGATACAAAATAACTCAATCCTTCTAAACAATAATGCAATTCAAATGATTGACAGCACGCGTGATTTAGGATTTCGATATTCTTCATCACTCACTTTCAACGAACAGATACGCCACCTTATTACTAAAGCCAGACAAAGTATGAATACTATACACAGATCTATAATTCAGCCTCATTGTAAACTAGAAATGTATAAATTATTCACCATTCCTATCTTTGACTATTGTAACATAATATATACTAATATAAATAAAACCGATAGCATAGTTTTAGAAAAGATACAACGTTCTTTCTCAAAATCAATAATCGGCTATACCACCAGACAATCCTATAGAGAAAGATGTATACAACTGAAGCTCGATCCTCTATGGTTTCGCAGACTTAAGCACAACCTCATCTTATTTTTTAAAATACTGTCAACGGATAATATGGAAATACGTTCGAATATTTATATACGGCATGATTCTAAATATAGCTTGAGAAACAGTGAAAAAACTTTTAAGTTACCGAGGTTTTGTACTGAAGTAAGGAACAATTTCTTCTTGACTAAATATGCTAAACTGTGGAATCTTTTTCCAAAATATATAAGACTCAGTTCCTCTTTAAATGAATTCAAATCACATCTAGCTTTATTTCTTACCGTTGATAAAATTCGTAATCTTCTTAATTTAAATGTTCTACCTGATGATTTATATAATAATGGCATTCCTGGTTATTGATATTAAATAAAAGTTCATATCGTTTGAAACAACATTCTCTCGCTTCTGAGTTTTTTCTCCACAGCAAAATTCTCAAACCGCACTAAAATGAAACTGGCCCCCAGACCTCAAACTAGCGGAATAAACCACCTTCGCCTAACGGACAAGAAAACGGCTCATGGTCAGAAAACATCAATCTATTTACAACAATCAAAATGGAAACGTTTGGAACATCAACAATAGAGATTATTCGCGCATCTTTGATGGACCTTATCTATTGATCATCAGTGTTGCCGAAAACATTCTAGACTTTTCATTGCAATAGCTGTGTTTTCGTAATATATCTGATCACGTACCAATTACCTGGAAACAACTTTAAAAACCGTTACATTAATATTTATTGAACGTTAAATTCCCTGAAACAAATGACCTTGAACAAATTGATTTTGCAAATGTACATACTATAATCTGAAGAAAAGGTGGGAAAAATTGGGGGGGGAACAGCCTTGGAACAGGAAGGGTGAATTTATTTTAATAGTATATATGTATATATATATATATATATATCAATTGTTACTGAAATTTGTCAAAGAGACTTAAGATCTAAAAATGTTATACTGTTTAATATAGACGACAGATATCCTTCAGAAGATTTAAGAACTGCTCATCTTATGGCTTCCCATTAGACTGCGCTTCGCTAAAACGCTTGAGGAAATTTAAGCCTTTGAAGTCTTACCCAATCCTATAAGAACTTATTGACAAATGCCTGGCAACGCACATTTTAACCCAAAAGGATGTTTTGAAATTGATTCCTAGATTTAAAAATGTATTTTTTAAACCTGATCTCACACTAATGCAACGGAGATTTAGGTTCCATAGGCGTACCGTTACTACTCAATATTCCACCGAATCTTCCAACGATGGAAAAGAAACGATGGAATTGGATGAGGTGCCACAAGATTTCAATGCACCTCCAACTTCACCTTCTCCTGTGAATAATTCAACACAACCTATTATTCCATCTAAAATTATTACATCTCCTCACTTAAGGAAAAGAACTATTTTACCCAAGTTTCGACAAACTAGTGCCTTAATGCCTGCACCACATTCATTTAGGAATTCTTCAACTTTGGACAATAGAAATACTCTGAACTTTAATCGAAGTATAATTCCTTATTCATTAGATCGGAACTCGGCATGGTAATTCCATCGACCGAGTCCACAATACCCAAGCCCATTCCTGAATTATTACAACACATCACAGCATTTTTCAGCCATAATAGCTGGTCCCCTGACACTAACGTTTCATATTTTAACTCATTCTACACTCACTCTACTGTTTTCTTATTCAAATATGAGAAATTTTCAAAGGCTTTTAACTAAAACCAAAATGCTTCACATAATAATCAATTACATAATAAACCATTCTCTGATCATAGTCCCTCATCTCTTCGATTTATTCTTATCAATGCTCGATCCATAACTAACAAGATATTACCTTTACGTTCATATCTTCTCTCTAACCCCTTTGATGTTATTCTAATAACTGAATCTTGGATAAAAAAGGAACAATCAGATTGTGAAATTCTGATTCCAAACTTTCACATTTTTAGAAAAGACCGTGTTTCAAAACGTGGAGGATGATGCCTTGTTTATGTTCATTCTAACTTTCAGGCTAACATCATCATTTTATCCGTCTTTGATCATATCGAAGATTCTATCTGGCTGGCACTACCGACTTTTGATCTCTTAATTGGATGCATCTACTACCCACCGGCTACTGCTTTTTCATCGCTTCAACGCTTGATCGATTGCTTCATAGAAGCCTCTGTCCACCCATCCCGCTATAAACTAATTGCAGGTGATTTTAACATGCCTTCTCTTAACCGGGTAGAAAGCACCGACATAGATCTCAATTGTTTTCTGAATAAGACCAAACTATTAGGTTTTACACGGTTTGTTGATAAACCAACGCGAAATAAAAATATCCACGACCTTGTCTTTACTCTGAATATCACACCTTCAAACTTGAACGTATCTCCGTCATTTTAATGGAGAACATAACATTATATCTTTCGAATTGAGTTGCAATAGCATAACGACAAGTGTTAAAAAGCCACGTATAATTATTCACATAGATTGGAAAATCTTTGAAAACCTCATTTAAAACGAAGATTGGACTGAATTTTTCCTTTCTAACAATTTTGATGTAATCTCCAAAATCTTTCATAATAAACTTGTTGAGTAACTACAAAAATCTACTGCTAGACATGCTAGACGCCCCAAACTGAGTAAAGCTCATAAGTTAGAAAAACGCATTGACAGTATCTTAGCCCACGTGCAGTCTCTGACTGTGCGGCACTTTGCCTGGATCAGGCTTGTGCTTTCATACTAACATCATACATACATCAAAACCTGAGACTAGTATTATATGTACCTTTACTAATTGTATCTATTTAGGCTTATCTAACCCCCTTTTTTGTTTAAACATAGTTATCCTTATTGTTTCAATTCAGGTTTCTATCGTAAACAAATGTCTCTCTAAAAAAATTCGAAACATCTAAAAAAATTATTTTTCTGATTATCTATTTATAACGCTGCTGTAGTGTCAGGTTACATAGGGTCTTTGCATGTCTCGTCATAGGTTGGGACTTGCATCACATTTGTCTATTTGTCACATTGCCTTCCATGATATTTTCTATATACCATTATGTATATATCTGTCTTTTATTTCATATGAGGATATAAATGTCTTATTTTTATCCAAACTTGCAAAACAGCATTTTTTAGCCATAATAGCTGGTCTCTTGACACTAACTTTTCATATTTTAACTCATTTTACACTCACTCTACTGTTTCCTTATTCAAATATGAGAAATTTTCAAAGGCTTTTAACTAAAACCAAAATGCTTCACATAATAATCAATTACATAATAAACCATTCTCTGATCATAGTCCCTCATCTCTTCGATTTATTCTTATCAATGCTCGATCCATAACTAACAAGATATTACCTTTACGTTCATATCTTCTCTCTAACCCCTTTGATGTTATTCTAATAACTGAATCTTGGATAAAAAAGGAACAATCAGATTGTGAAATTCTGATTCCAAACTTTCACATTTTTAGAAAACACCGCGTTTCAAAACGTGGAGGATGATGCCTTGTTTATGTTCATTCTAACCTCCATGCTAACATCATCATTTCATCCGTCTTTGATCATATCGAAGATTCTATTTGGCTGGCATTACCGACTTTTGATCTCTCAATTGGATGCATCTACTACCCACCGGCTACTGCTTCTTCATCGCTTCAACGCTTGACCGATTGCTTCATAGAAGCCTCTGTCCACCCATCCCGCTATAAACTAATTGCAGGTGATTTTAACATGCCTTCTCTTAACCGGGTAGAAAGCACCGACATAGATCTCAATTGTTTTCTGAATAAGACCAAACTATTAGGTTTTACACGGTTTGTTGATAAACCAACGCGAAATAAAAATATCCACGACCTTGTCTTTACTCTGAATATCACACCTTCAAACTTGAACGTATCTCCGTCATTTTAATGGAGAACATAACATTATATCTTTCGAATTGAGTTGCAATAGCATAACGACAAGTGTTAAAAAGCCACGTATAATTATTCACATAGATTGGAAAATCTTTGAAAACCTCATTTAAAACGGAGATTGGACTGAATTTTTCCTTTCTGACAATTTTGATGTAATCTCCAAAATCTTTCATAATAAACTTGTTGAGTTACTAAAAAATCTACTACTAGACATGCTAGACGCCCCAAACTGAGTAAAGCTCATAAGTTAGAAAAACGCATTGACAGTATCTTAGCCCACGTGCAGTCTCTGACTGTGCGGCACTTTGCCTGGATCAGGCTTGTGCTTTCATACTAACATCATACATACATCAAAACCTGAGACTAGTATTATATGTACCTTTACTAATTGTATCTCTTTAGGCTTATCTAACCCTCTTTTTTGTTTAAACATAGTTATCTTTATTGTTTCAATTTAGGTTTCTATCGTAAACAAATGTCTCCCTAAAAAATTCGAAACATCTATGAAACTATTTTTCTGATTATCTATTTATAACGCTGCTGTAGTGTCAGGTTACATAGGGTCTATGCATGTCTCGTCATAGGTTGGGACTTGCATCACATTTGTCTATTTGTCACATTGCCTTCCATGACATTTTCTTTACACCATTATGTATATATCTGTCTTTTATTTCTTCTTGGCGGCCAAGTGTTATGGCAATGACCACGCACAGGTGGACGGTATAATTGAACCCAGTGCAGCTATATGTTAGAATTCACATTTTGCCGCTTTCAGCTTTTCAGATGGTAGCCTGCGACCATTCGAAAAAGCTGGAGGACGATGTGATGCTGAACACTGTGGGTGGGTCTCTCCGTGTATGAAGTATGGCTTGTTGATGTGGGAAATTAACTCATGATGTCGCTATATGTGGCGTTATTGTGCACTAAAATGCGGAGACAAGGTGAGCTGATGAAACAGATTTTTCCGGACACGTTGAGTGACGTGGTATTTTCATGTAGTAGTCGGCTATAAGACCGTATATCATCAGAAAAACGATAACGATTATAGGCTTCTAAACATCAGCTCTCATAAAGACAAAACGGGATTGCACGTCTGAGTCCGAGATAAAGTTTCAGAAGTTTCTCAAGATAAGTCAATATTTTTGATTCATTAGTCACCTGCAGTGTGATGCCTGATGGACAAAGGTCACGTTTTTCACAACTGCACGATATAACACTAACCTCAGCGCCGGTGTCTAAGAGAAAGTTTAGCTCATTAGAAGCATCGTAGACGTACAGGATGCGACTAGCGGGTTTGTCAGTAGCCGTCTTCGCCGTTACTGACAGTCTACATGGTTTCCCGACAGGATGGCTATGCCACATTTACGCGCAGCGTTTATAAAACGGCGGTGGTAATAGCAGAACCAATTAGTATTAAGAAGACGAGAACGGCTTCTGCTTCCAGATAGACTCCGAAGTTTAAATCTAGAGGTTTTGAACCGTTCCACGCTGGAAATGGTGAGCTGCATGGATGAGAGTTCCTTGGTCAACGTGGCCATGGTAGCTTCAAGCTTTATGAAGTGACTTTTTTCTGATAATTGATTAATACTGGTTCTGTCAAAGTTTTCGTGAATTTTATATCCTAGCTCAGCCAACCTGTCGATACAGACTTTGTCAGCGGACAGCGCAAAAATGGCAGTGGTGCTTGATGGCAAACAATTCAGCCAAAGTTATTGTACGAAAGAATCGCTAACTTTTTGTTGCCTGTGATGAAACGCATGTTACGTAAAAGCTGTAAAGGAGTTCTATCGCCGACTTCTACACCAACAGGCAGTTGCTTCAACCTAGCTTCATCAGATGCAATAGTACACTTAGGAACAGCATTCTTCAGTGTGTCGTAAGGTGAAATGGAGGTCATGGGGTCGAGGACGTCTAATACTTCTTTTGCAATATATAATGGTAACTGCGATTATACAAAAGAAAACTTGGCATCTTGCTTTGTATTTCGTCTAGAACGAAGCATGCCTTCTTTCTGAATGAACGTGTGGGTTAAGGAGGTCAAATAATAGGTTGTTGAAGCCAATAACGCTCACTTGCGAATCAGACATGTCGGTGGGTTCAAACGACATTATGGCAAAATTGAAAAAAATAATGGGAGATCTGAGCAAAAAATGGAAAACGTGCTCACCAATTATGTAGTTGATAAATTCTAAAAAAGAACAGAAAAACAGTAAAAATGGACAAAGAAACGAACTCATGTTGAATTGAAAATTGAATGTCCACACACAAAAATATTTCCAACTCCGAACTCCAGTGTGTCACGCTGATTGGCGATGGTGATTTACGAAGCTGAAAAATGCGGCGACACGTCAATTTTGCCGTTAACCGTCGTGATTCACAAACATGCAACGATACATCACCAGACATATTAACAGAATGAGAACGCACGCGGAAAAAGTATATTGTGTAATAAATATTCAATAATACAAGAATCGATAGAAATGAAAATACATTTGAAAAAAGTAAAATTACAAATTGCTACAATAGAAAATTGCTGGAATCGTTTTTCCAACGAGGATATTTTTCACTTCAATGTCGATTTTCAAAATGGGACTCCATTCGGTCTACCCTGTTTCATTCATTGATTTTTACCCATAATTGAACATTTGGTATGATGATCATTTTGTCCTTGGTGAAAGTAGTTTGTGTTGCATTGTAGATTACTCCCGTGCAAGAGGACATTTATGAAGATATCGCTGAAAGTGGTGAACGTTCTTCTACCAAATACCACCGACAGAAATGTGAACGACTCAACCACAATCGACCTGTGCAAACTGAAATTTCTTTTTATTTTAATTTTTCTAGCATCATTCATAACGAGGTGCTTCGTAAATGAAACCTGAATAATATCTTGGCTTCGCGATCCTCGAGGATATCAAACGTACAAGAAAAAAGTTTTGGCAGTGGTGGTAACTTCTCTGCAGCTTTCCACTAGAAGAAATTCTTGTCGCTCGATTGGCTCGTTAGCCACGTACTGTCCTGTGCAACTGAAATGCATTGTTTCCTGAATAGCTGACCTCTCACCGTGCTGGTGAATAGAAACCCTACCTCACTTTCTAGATATTCGGAAACAAGAACGTGTGAAAAGTACGAACTGTATACTCGATATCTAAGTGCCGGGTGCTCAACCGCATACCTTCGAAGGAAATCTGAGCGCGTGATTGGCTTTTAGCCACCTTCAGCTCTGTGCAACTTGAACTTGAACTTGAACTGGACTGTGTGAATATATCGCGAGACACCGTCGCCACAGTGATATACGGAAACTCATGTAGTATCCGAAATAAGTGATCTGAACTCTCCATCCTAGCGCATGAGTTACGACCACATGTAATAGCACTGTCCGAAACCTGGCTATCTGAAACTGACCATATTCCTGACTCAATTTGTAGTAGTTATTATGTGGTCAGATGTGAAAGACCAGATGAACTAAACGGGGGTGGAGTTGCTATCTTTCTCAGACTAGGTCTTCGAACTTCAGAATCGAGTGTTAGGCTTAGCACGCACAACGTCCAACTTAGCTCATGTATCGTTCAATCTTACAAGCAATCAATGGTAATAGCATGCGCTTATATGAGCCCGCAAGCAGGACCTCTGGACTTGCAAAATTTGTTCGGCAATCTCAGTTTGCTGCACACGCTTGGGTCCCATGTTCTTATAGTTGGCAATTTTAACCTACCACATATATCTTGGCTGAACCAGTGCTGTTCATCTCATAAGATGTCTGAGGACTTCATCGAATTGACTCATATGCATGCCATGAGTCAACATGTCAATGAGTCCACAAGATTCCGCCAGGGCTGCTTATCTTCGATCCTGGATCTCGTTATCTCTTCAAGCGAAGTAATGATTCGCCAGGTAGATTATCTCTCTCCATTAGGAAAAAGTGATCACGTTGTGATTAGATTCCAACTAAGACTCAAATATGAGAAACCTCCTCCTAAACTGAAGCGCAATGTTAATCGCGTAGACTGGAAATTCGTCTCAGAGGAAGCTAAAAAGATGTTGTATCAATATGTAGGTGATGATATAGCAACAAACTGGCAGCTTATACACCACTGTCTGTCTCCCCTGCAAGATAGGTTCGCACCGTTGGTGCACGTCAAGCTACGCAACAAGCCACAGTGGTGGACACCTGCGATGCGACGAGTGATTAGAATGAGGGACCGTGCCTGGAAAACTTACAAAGCTTCTCAGACACAACGGTCCTGGACAAAGTATAAAATGGTCAGAAATAAGGTTGTGGGAATGCAACGCAAAGCAAAACGTGACTTTGAATCACGGTTGGCACGCAATATAAAGCAGTGCCCAAAGCGTTACTATAGTTATGCTTAATCCAAAGGCAAAACGCGCGATTATATTGGCAATCTTCAGCAGGAAAACGGAAGTCAAATAGTTTCAGATTCACAAAAGGCTTCGGCTTTTCTCCAACATTTACAGTCTGTTCAGAGGCTTGATTGCCAAATAGATCCGCCTAACATGCCAGTCATCAAGAGGCCTGATGTCGTTACTCCACTTGAGGAGTTCTTTTTCACTGATGATGAGGTAAAACTTGATCTTGCAGCAACTAACCCCCATAAATCTGCCGACCCAGACGACATTTATCCTCAAATTATAAAGAACCTGGCGCCAGTATTAGCAGATCCTGTGGGTCGTATGTTTAACGCTTCCTTGCAACATGGATATATTCCGAGTATTTGGAAGTTGGCTAATGTGATCCCGATACATAAAGGTGGCAGTCGATCCTCAGTTTGTAAGTACAGACCTGTAAGTCTTACTAGCATCCTATGTAAAATCCTGGAGAAACTTATTAGGGATAGGATCTGTCGCCATCTAGTTGATTACTCGTTGCTGAACTCTGCTCAGCACGGCTTCCTTAAAGGGAAGTCGTGCCTAACAAACCTCTTATGTTTTCTTAACGAGGTTACCATGAGGCTAGATAAAGGCCAACAAGTTGAAGTTTTTTACTTGGACTTTTGCAAGGCCTTTGATTCAGTAAACCACAGATTGCTTGCAGATAAACTTGGTTATATGGGTATCGATGGTCTTCTGAAGAAATGGATAATAGGATTCTTAAGCAATAGATTCTTTCGTGTCAGGATAGGAAATATGTATTCGTCGAAAGTAAAAGTTGTTAGTGGAGTCCCACAGGGTTCCGTACTCGGACCGTTACTTTTCCTCATTTTCATCGATGACTTGGCAGCGTCGCTTAAGTGTCCCTGCTATATTTTTGCAGATGATGTCAAGATTATCGGATCACTGGATGAACAGGATCTTCTTGATGATATAGAAAAAGTCATCAAGTGGTCTGCTACATGGGATCTACCAGTTAACTTCACTAAAAGCTATCTCTTGTCTAAAGTCATTAAGTAGCTAGAGGTGGCTTGTCCAGATGGTATATTTGAGATAAATGGGGTGCCGAAAGTTCGTGACTTAGTTATAGAAGTTTCAGAGGACTTTAAATGGGCTGATCAATGCGCAGCTGCTGCACAACTCGCTAGGAGAGAGCTTTTTCGCCTTCGTTCAGTTTTATCCTGCAGGTCCTCAGAGGTATTCATACCATTATACAAAGCGGTCGTCAGACCACAACTCGAGTATTGCGTTCAAGCATGGTCACCTTATTTAGAAAAGGATATTGCCAAGCTGGAAGGTGTTCAACGTTTAGCTACTCGTATGATTGTTGGGCAATCAGGTAGGTCGTATCAGGAACGATTGCTGGGTCTAGAGCTCTTCTCAATAAAAGGAGGAGGCTACGTGGGGACCTGATTGAAACCTTCAAAATAATGTCAGGTTTCAGTACTATTCATCCCAGTGAATTGTACGCTCTAGCGCCAAGTGTGGGTACTCGAGGCCACCCATTAAAACTGGCCAAGCGACATGTCAGGTCAAATGTTCGTAAGTTCTTCTTTAGTGAGAGGGTAGTAAATTACTGGAATCGACTTCCTAAAGAAGTTGTTTGTTCTACTTCGGTAGGGGGTTTCGAGAATAGACTTGACTCTGTGTGGACTTCATTATTTCCTGATTTTTATCCGTAAGGAAATAGTTGGTATGATCCTCATGTTGTCTTTGGAACGCACTAATGTTTCTCCTCACCTATTGGTGAGGGGAGTTTTTCTGTTGCATTCCAGATTACTCTCATACCAGAAGATATTTGTGAAGATATTGTTTGAAGTGGTGGACGCTCTTCTGTGGCATACCACCGAAAGAAATCTGGACGCTCGATTGGCTCGTTAGCCACATACAGTCATGTGCAAACTTAACTGAACTGAACTGAACTTGAGATCAAAACGAAATTATACGCGGCACATTTAAAAATGGCAGCCGATTCGAATAAGGAAGCAGAAGCTCGACAATACTTAGCTCAAGCACAGAAGAAGAACAAAGGTTCCTTTTTTTCATTCATCAGCGGGTAAGTCCTCCTTGTTATTGTAGGTCACAAATTATTTAAGTATAATGGACATGATTTTAATATGTTCGCAATTTCTCCCCTCTGTAAACGTTTGACTCAATTTTCAATCGTTGACAGCATTATATCGGTAGCAAATGCCAAGTGCTCAACTGGCATACAACCATGACATAGTAAAAATTTTGAAGGATATGGGGAAAGGTGCTACCGAAAATGCTGATAAACCTATAAAATGATTTAGTAAGTTGCTACACCTCGAATCATTCAAGTAAGTGTAAACGAGAAGAGCGAAACCAGTTGATTTTTATTATGTTTGAGTTAGAAACTTAATATTTTACCCACTATGTGGCAGCAGTTGCTGCGAAAGAGTTATATTTGCTGCTAGTATTCCGTTGCCGCGTATAAGACGCATCACATCTTCGTCGACGTCATCTAGCCATTGATATAATATCCCTTTAAAGAACAGTTTTCATTGCCTTTACAAGACAGCTTGTCATTATCATCATAAAGCGCGCGTTTCCAATTGTACGTCATGGCAACTACTTCTAATTCTGGTGTAAATGATGCAAGCAAGTGTGTTAAATGCGTTGAACACGTTAAGAACTCTGACTGCGCTCTACAGTGTGATTTTTGTGACAAATGGGAACACGTCAAGTGCTCATCGGTCAATCAATCAATTTATGATTCGCTGGTGCAATTTCCCAGTACGCAAATTGTATTCTATTGTTCTGCTTGTGACGCTCGTCGTCGTCGTGATAAACTTTCAAAATTACGGAATGTTTCGCTTCGATCAAAAGCGATTATCGAATCTGCTCCTTAATCAGTCAAAAGGCTCCGTACTTCCGATTCCGAGGTCTCCATACCGTGTACCGTTAGTTTACCCGCGTCCCCTTCAGGAAAGAAAAAGAAAAATCGGGTTGAAGTCGATCGTGATCAGTTGAATAATTCCATCCAAATTGAAGCACCATCGTGGGTCGAGATAATTGCCAAGCAATCTCACAAAGGACGCAATTGCCCAATGAACTGCAATGTTCCAATGCCCGTCGCCGCGTCATGTACAAGCATACGGAGTGATAATCAAAGGAAGTCTGCTGCTCCGTCCCTCAGTGCGTGATAATAAGAACTATGCACCCCGATCACGTTGTCTATTAGTTTTCAGAGTGCCAGAATCCAGCAAAGAGTCTCCATCTGATCGGCATGCGGATGATCTGCAGCAACTTCAGGTGATTCTCGACAAAGTTCTTCATAATAACGACCAGGGTGTGACGATTAAAGCTCTTATACGCCTCGGTAAAAGAAAACCAGATGTCGATAGACCACTGAAAATTGTCTTTTCAGGATCTGAAGACCCCGCTAGATTACTCTCAAACTCCCACAAATTGAGAGGCACTGCGTTTGTTCTTAAACCTGACCTGTCATTAGAAGATAGAACTAAATTACGAACATCAGTTGAAGAACTCAAGCTCAGGATACAAAATGGTGAAAGCAACCTGACGATCAGAAATTTTCGAGTGGTCAGCCGTCAGAGGATGATTCAGCAGCTACTACAGCTCAAACCACGAAGCCCGTTGCAATGCTGACAAATGCCCGAAGCATCTTGAACAAGAAAGACGAGTTTGAGACCCTTATACTCCGACATTCTCCTGTACTCTTTGCGGTAAGTGAAACGTGGTTATCCAGTAACATTGAAGATCGAAAAGTTTTCATGCCCAATTACTCCATCTGACGATGCGATCGTTTAACTGACAGACACGGTGGTCTCCTCATTTACATTTCTAATGACTGGATGATATCGGAAACCGTACATCATCGAGGTACCGATAATTTATGGGAGATGTTGATCTACAGAATCAAAAACTTTGAATCCCAAGCGCTTACTGTTCTTGTCTTTTATCGTAGTCCAATATGTGTTGATGGTGCTTGGATGAATTTGATTCGAAAATACACTTCAAAACCGAGGATATTCATCATGGGCGACTTTAATTTGCCTGACATCGACTGATCAATGTTATGCTGTAAGCCAACGGCCTCCAGGCTCTCGTTATCGTTTCTCGACTTTGTAGTACAAGAAAAATTAATTCAGCATGTTTCCGATGCGACCCGTTATGGTATTTCATCATCCTCGTGCCTGGACCTGATTTTCACACGGCACGAGCACTGCATATCTAACATCGAACATCTGCAGCCGCTCGATTCCAGTGACCACGCGGCAATCCTAGCATACACTTATCTTCCCAAACAAAAAACGTTCAGGAATCAGCGCATCCCTAACCCGTGGAAGACTGACTTCAATGTTCTTATAAACGCCAAGTCCAGCTTCTGGCCTGCACGAGTGGCTCTCCGAGCCCGGCGGAACTGCTTCTACCAACAGGAGAAGGGGCGAGGGCGAGCGACTGGCGCCTGAAAATCAGTTTGCTTCAGGCAGATGTCATCCGCATACTCTAGATCGGTAGCTCTCTCACCCGGCAGACGTTCAACACATGCGCCCACCAGACCAGCTTAAGGTTTCCTTAGGATATCGTCGATCGCAAAGTTAAAAAGGAACTGCGAGATATGGCAGCCCTGCCGCACCCCGTTGGAGATATTGAACGAGGACGACAATTGTCCGTACACTCGAACCCTCCCCGGAGTTTGGCAATATAATGCTTTCAAGATTCAAACATACTTCTCGGGCACTCCATGTCTCAGCAGACAGTTCCAAAGACTTTCGCGATCGATTGAATCGAATGCCGCTCGGATGTCAAGGAATACCACGATAGTTGGTCTACGAAATGCGTGGTGTTGCTCCAGTAACTGACGAAGTGTGAAAATTTTATCTATACACCCTCGACTGGCACGAAACCCCGTTTGCTCCTCACGGATTTGCTTTTCCCGTTTGGTACTCAATCGGTGAAGCAGAATGGAAGCCAGTATTTTAGGAGCTACTAAAATGAGACTGATACCCCGATGATTTTCAAAGGAATCGCGCCGTCCCTTTTTGAAAATCGGAGCAATTACTGATTCTCTCCAAGGGATCGGAACACGTTCCTCATCCCATGTGCACGGATGTGCAATCGTGCAGCATTTCTGTGCTGTGCGGCTAACATCGTGCTAAATTGATTGACCAACGGTAGTGAGCTGCATGCGAGTACACGCTGGAGTCTCACTACCATTTCTATTTCTATTTACCCCCTCATATCTGTCTAGGCCTGGGCAACCTGACAGTATCTTAGCCCACGTGCAGTCTCTGACTGTGCGGCACTTTGCCTGGATCAGACTTGTGCTTTCATACATCATACCACATGCTGGCGAACAGCGCTTGAATTTCGCAAATTAAAGCGAAACCGCCATCTTTGAACAACGACGGAAGCAAAGCATCAGCACCCGATGACCGATGGCGCTTAAGGCTCTGGAGTACACTGTAAATCTCTGATTGAGTCGGAGCCTCGTGCTAAATCGACCATGGGGTACACTTGCAATCCGTAGCAATCTTCTCAAACTCATTAAAAATGTTTGCGTGCGTTAATGTCGTTTAGATTATTCAATGAACAACATCATCGAACAGAATTAGTGATGGTGGGTCACCTTGTATCACCCCTGCAGGATTCTTCAGCGTAGACGCGCGCCCAAGTCGTAGTAGTATCGCATTAAACCCTCGTTCTTTAGCCTAACTGAATTTTTTACATCTTAGATGGAGCGGTACACGTGATGCACATAGTAATGCTTTTGTGCATTCCTCGATAAATTCCATGGAAATAGCATCATCTGCCTGTCAGTTACCGTTCATCATCTTGGTCTCACTGAACTGTTCAGGTCAGAGCAGCCTGTTAACCAACTCATTTAATCTTACGGCCATGGGTTCGAACCACACCTTCGGCACCTCTGGGTACGTTGCACAGGTATTGTGATCACGCAATATTCTGTCATGATTAATTAATCGTGCTAAATTCAGTAAGCTGACCATTTAAGGACTTCCTGCCAATATGTTCCAGGTTCTGCGTGTTTGTAAGTTTCATGTTGTCTGTTGTGTTTCCTAAAATTTGCAATGAATATTTGAAGTGCTGAACTTTCAAGCTTTTACTTATCACGACTGATTTAGGCTTCTATGTTTAACTTTATAATGACCGAAATGCTCATTTGCATGAATTTCCATCACACACCCCACGACCGGTTTCGTGGTGTTTGCACTCATCAGGTAGGCATACAAGCGCTACTTGTTTACCATTCCTCCACTGTTTCAAGCGCATACGAAACCTGTTCTTACTTGATTAGTGCAAACAGCTCGAAACCGGTCGTGGGGTGTGATTTAAATGCAAACGTTACCCCAACATTCGCCTAGGATCTCGATTTTATTTCTTCTCCAATTTGTTTCCCCCGCAGAGGCTCGGATCGAACCCAGGAAATGATTTCACTATATGAGAAAGCAGCAAATTGTTTCAAAATGGCTCACAACTGGCGAGGTTTGTACAGTATTGTTCTATAAATCTAATTTGTAGAAAGTGGAAACGCGTTTTTGGAGGCAGCCCGTTTGAGTTTACAAGAAAATTCGAAACACGATGCAGCTAATTTCTACGTCAATGCCTCAACCGTTTTCAAAAAAGAAGATGTAAAAGAAGCTATTAATTGTCTGAATCGCGCAATCGAAATTTATACAGGTACATTTCTCTTGAGCACTGACCTATGACTGACTCCACTATATTTGTTACGTGCAGCACTTCTGTGTTGTATAGCTATCACCGTGCTATATTAATTTGCCACCGGTAGTGAGCTGCATGCGAAAACATACTAAAGTCTCACTGCCATTGCTATTTTCCTTTCATATATCTGTCTAGGCCCGGGCAACCTGACGGTATCTCAGCCCACGTGCAGTCTTTGACTGTGCGACACTTTGCCTGGATCAGTCTTGTGATTTCACACATATTTGGTTAATATCGTTTAATCCAAGGGCTTAGTACGACCAATTGATGTCTGTTTACGCTCTTGTTAACGCGTGTTGTAAAAATGCCTAAACAATCTTATTCGTTTGCCATTTTTGGCGAAATTAAAAACCACGACGATCTTGGTATAAAAAAGAAGAAGAAAATGGCTTTATTAGATTGAATGAATTATTAACGAATAGGATTAATTTAACCACACCAATTTCTATCATCCAATTAACGTACAGATAAACGTTATATAGTTTGAATTGCCAGTCACATATTCAAATCCGAAACAGCTTGGCTTTCGTCTACCACCGGTAGTGAGCTGCATGCTGAAACACGCTGGAGTCTCACTACCATTTCTATTTCTACTTCCCCCTCATATCTGTCTAGACCTGGGCAACCTGACAACATTTTAGCCCACATGCAGTCTCTGACTGTGCGGCACTTTGCCTGGATCAGGCTTGTGCTTTCATACCATACCATACCAGCCACATAAAGCGTTGTGATAAGAATTGACGAAATTTCCGCCCACATCATTTTTTGAAATCATGTTTTAGTGTTCCTCCGAATTTTTCGGCCTTTCGATGTGTGACGATAAACGTTTTCAGCTCTTTTCAAGCCTATAGCATAGTTTTAATTGCATTAATATCGCAGCTAACACTGGTTGCAAATCGCTTAGAAAAGTTTTCGATTGCATGAACGCGGCATTGATGATAGCTGCCGTGTCAATGCTAATCTTCACAAATTATGCGCGCGTTCGACGTCTTGCGCTCTAGTGTTCTGGCTATTTTGTGGCATGTACGAAATCACAGGCGTCGATCCAAGCAAACTGCAGCATAGTCAGACTGTGCCTGGGCGAACATTTTGTCACGTTGCCCAGGTATGAGAAAATGACATTTAAAGTCCAGCGTGTTTCCGCATGCCGCTCAGTATCGTTGGCGCATCAATTTACCATGGTGTTGCACATGCACAAGTATTTTCTTTTTCTTTTTTAAACAATGTTCATTCTCATTGTTTCAGATATGGGACGTTTTTCCATCGCTGCTAAACACCATATGACCATAGGAGAAATCAACGAAAAAGAGCTGGTTGACTTGGAGCAAGCGATTCGCCACTATAAACAAGCTGCTGATTATTACAAAGGAGAAGATTCGAGTAGCTCAGCCATGAAATGCCAACTCCTGGTCGCCCATTTGGCAGCGCGTCTAGGACAGTACGAAGAAGCCGCGAAACTGTTCGACGAGGTTGGTTCGATTGTTGTCGGTGTTCTTGTTCATTGCAAGTTGACCATTCGTTATTTTGAGATGGATAATTGGCTAGGGTATTATTATTATTTCAGCGTTGTCTTCAGCTCCGATTTGGTTTTTATTGTTTGTTTGATTTGTTTTTAGTAATTAGGCAAACATAGCTGGGGGCTAATCCCAGCTGTAACAGTTGGAATCACGGTTAGACTTTCTCAGCAGTGGGCATGAGAGTCTTGATGAAACAGTCTTAGAACAGCAATGTACATTGAAATGAAACTTTGAAGCCCTGTTCGATAAGGGTGACGCAACCGATGCACATGTGAATACAGTGACATGCACGAGCTTGCATATGCATACTTTCTCATTATGTTTGTGAACATCGTGCCATAATATCACTGTACATTTCATTTTGATTGACTCTGCGTTAACAGTAGGCTTAGTTAACGCCGATGGTCTGTTTAAAATGATTCAACTTTTCTGGGTGTGTGTACTTCCCCTGCACTTACACACCGCAGCCGGCTTCTGACTGTTTGGCGTAGACAGCATGATTAGTTCATTTTTGTTGGAAGTCAATTTACCAACGAGTAATATATAACGTCCGAAAAGCAAGACGGAAGCACACGACCTGTTTCGTTGTTATCGCCTCTCATCAGATATCGGTTTCCGTGACTTGGCATTCGAATGCCTTTCTAATTTTGTGCTAAATCCCATTTTTGCAAAGTCGAGGTTAGCTCCTTAGTATGATTAGGATCAGTGAGTCTTGAAACAGTGCAAAAGTGGTAATCAAGTGGTAGAAGAAGAAGAAAGAAAAATGGCTTTATTCTAGTACACGAATTTTCAGCGATACAATTAATTCGACCACACGTAATAAAATGTACATTAAAAAAATACATGTCAAATAAAGATGATCCCACTTTGGTTATTATACTGTCAGTTTCTTCCTCAAATCGAGAATAACTTTTGTATGATCAACCAAATATCGAGCCAGGTAAGGAATAAAAGAATTTTTGAATTTCTCAGTTCTTGCATACGGGACGATATGTTGACTACGCGTGGCTGGGAACGATCTGCAAGCCATAAGGACCTCATGCAGTGGGTGTGCATTATCAGACGATATGACTCTGACCAATCTGTCACATTCACGAAAGTGTCGTTCGACGATCATATCACGAATTAACTCGGTGGAGGAAGAGCTCAATCTTGAAATTAATTTGATTCCTCTTCTGATAATCAAAAAATCCTTTTCAAAAAGACCAGGAAAAATTATAGGGGATGCGTAGATTAAAATGGGAACAATGCAAGAAAAAACAAAACATCTAACTACATCAGGAGGAACAGCTAAAGAACGAAGACGTAAGGCGTAAAATGATAACCTTCTAACCTTCAAGTACTGTGCAGTCACATGATCGGTCCATTTGAGACTCTGTGATAAAATGACGCCAAGATACTTGAAACATGCACTTCTGCTGAATTTCGAGCCATTGAAGGAAATCGTGGGAATTCCTTGAAGCAGAGTTTCACGACGCTGACCAGCTAAGTTTGAAAATATTACCTCTTTGCATTTTTGAGGGTTTAACGATAAGCCGAGCGAGGATGACCACTGACCAATGCCATTGATAATAAATTCAGATGTAGGAGAGTCAGCACGTCTATGGTGGTCAAAAACAACAGCAATGTCATCAGCATATTTTAGAATAAGAGTGGAATGAAAGCAAGGAAGATCAGAAATGTAGATAGAAAATAAGAAGGGAGAAAGTATTGCGCCTTGTAGAACACCGCGAGAAATCGTTACAGAATTGGTATTCTTCATAGCCACTAATTATCAGATTGGACGGCCGAAACCAACCAATCAAATTAACGGAGATGATCAGCTAAGGAAGTGTTCACACACCCTACACAAAAAACCACAACCGGTTTCTGGCTGTTTATCGTCATCAGGTAGAGACATCAAGACGAGGTTCATTAATCCTTGACACATCATTTATGCGATCAGTTAACTTAGATCCTCTTTGTTGATCGCTCATCGAATGATCGGCTGTGCAAATGGCATTCAAGTATAACTTTGATATTACTTTTCCGCTCCATTGGATTTCATAAGCTTTCAAACTTTTCTGAGGTGTCATTTAAAGTTGACCGTTTACCCCCCCTACTGTTTTCCTTTTTCTTTGCTGCTCATCAACAAGCAGAACAGATCTTTTTTCATCTCTCCCATTTGAACTCACCTTTGTCGCAACTTGATGTCGATTGATAATGGAAGTGATGGTCTATCTTTGATGTATACTAGTGCAATGCCTTAGTGTACGGTCGTTAAACATTGATCACCCACGTAAGGTTTGATATTAGACTCAAAAATCGGTCACAAACGGTTGTTGTTACTAGTCCAATTTAGCAGTGGCTTAAAATTATGCCACTCTGCCATTGTTGTAAGGTTTTCCACACGATGCGAAGACCGTGATATCGTGACTCTGAACTCACACTATTGCTATAGAGCAATTCACCTAATATTAGCTATGTACGCAGATATAATCGACTTCGGTTTAACCCTCCCATTTACGTTCACATATATAGGCAGGAGCGGTCGCCATGGAAAATAAACTATTAAAATATGGTGCGAAGGACCATCTCTTTAAGGCGTGTATTTGTCACTTTTGTGTGGATCTCATCAATGGCCAAAAAGCCCTGAAGCAGTATATCGAAGCATACCCAATGTTTGCAGACTCACCTGAGTGCGCTTTGATGAAGGTGAGTTCAATTTATCCACTTTTATGTACTCTTGGTGTTATTAATCATTTCTTTTCTATTGTACCTTTATCGATCCGAAGGGATACGAAGAAATGTTTAACCGAATTGATCTTGGCACTTTGACGAGAGATCTTGATACATGCGATGTACATTCGAGATAGATCTTGAGTAGTTCATTCTCGAAAGCTTTCTAAGACATTCGGTCTCCCCGCATTACATCAGTGTCATTCTTATGTGTGCAAAACATCCTTTGCTTCCCAAATTGCAGTGCGTTTTCAACGGCGCAATCACTATTTATACTATTTCCAGCAGGCGCTTGTATTTATCGGCGTTTGCTCTGTAATTCATCAAAAAACAACCTTCAAGTAAACAAAAGAGAGCCAACTGTTATGTTCGATGGCAAATCTCAACAACGAATCTCTGTCATGCACCGAGGCACATATAACGGAAGACATTTCATTGACATTCACACCATCTTTGAAACTGTTCAATACAGACTGATTCGAATGAGGACATGTCTGCAGATGTTCTTGCAGTCGTACGGTACGTTGGTACCGCACAGGAAATGCGCTTAATCAGTTTGTCACAGACTTTGAACTGTGCACGGGAGTCCCGCCGTAAATTTTTCATACATCTATCTTACTTACTTACTTTGTGCGACTATCTTCCACTGGAGGATGAGTCGACTTCAATGAAGGGTCTTGGGAATTTGGGTACAAAGCGGCGTCCCCAGCACCACTCAGGGTTTTCCTTCCCTTAGATGAAATGCCCTCCCAGGCTAACGAGCTCCATCTGCCCGAAACAAACTGGTTTTCAGGCGCCAGTCACTCGCCAACGCCCCTTCTCCTGTTCGTTGAAGCAGTTCAGCCGGGCTCGGGGAGCCACTCGTGCAGGTCAGAAGCTGGACTTGGTTGTCAGAGGCTATTTGAGACGCGCGCCATATGGGGGCATTTTATAGACAGTGGGAGCTTATCCCCACTGCCACCCCTGCTATGACAACCTTTGGAACCATACATCTATCTAGGCCAGGGAAACCCTACATTTTTCCAAGTCACGCACAGTCAATGACTGTGGCACTTTTGCCTGTATCCACGTTTGTGATTTCATACGTATATGTATTAGGCTTACATGCTTGGTAACCTACCTACCAGCACGCAGAATTGACGCCCTGGTCATGCACAGCCTGAAGTGTGTTATTTATACCTACACTGCTCTTTGTCTGGTACAGTGCTTGTGCTTCGTTATTCACTCGTTTCAATATTTTAACTGTCTCCCATTTCTTTGATCCCGGTTCAGAAAATATCCGAAGCTCTTGAACACGAAAATGTCGAAGCCTTTTCTTCCGCCGTCCAAGACTTTGACAAGTTGAGTCGATTAGAAAGTTGGACCACTTCTCTGCTGCTGAAACTCAAGAAAACTCTAGGCGAAGAAGATGATATCACTTGATTCCTTCTACCCTGTGTGCTCGTGTTCACTCTTTCTCCGTTTGGTCTGAATTTTACTGTGATTCTAAATCATGTTTGCCCGACTCTGTTTACTTCGCACCCAACAACGGCGAATTATTATTATTTATCACAACGCATTCCTATCCTTCACTTTCTGTTTCTTTGTATGTTTCATGTGTTTCTTCTGGTTTCTTTCCTCTCAGATGGTTAACTTGATCTGCTGTTTTTGAATAAGTTTTTCCTCGGTCTAACGGACTCTTGTGTGATAATTAAAATTATTCATCAGACTAAAGTGTGACAAACCATCTTTTCCGCTTACATTCTTTTATTCACATCAGTAACCTGGCATTGCATTTACAATGTCCGTCTGTATAAGTAATGTGATTGTAGAACACCTCTCTAGTCCCCTAGATCAACAAGCGTACTGGCACAGCTTCCTCTCATATCCCGTTTGAACTACCATACTCGGAGCAAACAGACTGTGAAAACGAAAATGACCATATACAACTTAACAGCCAGAAACCGATAGTGGTGTGTAAGGGATTGGGTCATCCATAAGCGCCTTGAGTGCTTGACCAAGAATCACTTTGTGATTCTGTGTCTGAACATCGTGGTTCGTTGTACGAACCCTATGTAACAGTGGCATACAAGTATAACTTTTTTACTATATACAACTGTTTTCAATACCTGAGTGCCTTATTGCCTGGCAGTGAAAGAAAGATAAACGTTTTCTACCTACCGAGTATCTACCACATTTCGAACATTGCGTAGATGAACAAAAGGGCGAATGCTAGTGTCATCTGAAGCTGGTCCTCAAAACCTGTTCACCTTATTTCGGTAACGTTGCATACGCTAGTTGGGTCATGTCCGCGGGATAATAAAAACCGAAATTCTGCGAGAATTACTTCCCAGTCTGGAGATCTACCTTCATTTGTAGGCGCGTCCGACACAATTTATATTGATCCTAAATCATTCTCTGCACTACAAAGTGCAAGTTGGTGAAGAGCTGTTGCTATTCTTATCTGCGGAACGAAAATCTCATAGGCGTCAGACAGGCGAAATCTCCACTCCTATTGTCTCACGCAGAGTAGCTTATTTATGAGGGAGCGTTCATAGTTCACATGGTGCATGTATATGTATTTAATTCCAGCTGAGATACTGTCATGATGCCCAGAAGCAAAATAGAAGAGAGGGGAAATGATAGTGAGACTCTATTGTCATCAAATACAGCTCAATAGCGATGACTAAATTGATTTCGTTAGCCGTAGGAGACTGACGACGATCTCTCACTGACCAACCGTTGACTGAAAGTACATGATGAACTATGCCCGTGGTCAGTCCCAGACGCTTACAAATATACCAACGGTTTAACTTAATTTAACTATTAGCGGTATATTATTATGTATTTTTATCATGTCTATCAGCGTTACTTGTTTGCACGATGGAGCTTTCCTGCTGTTGCGCGAAGTCAAAAGGTGCAGCGCTTTTTGTATAGCGACTCTTAGTAGTTTGAGATATGGTGGAGTTACCCAGTCTGGTGTGATTAGATGAGCAGCTGTTATCTTGTTCCGTCTCTGGGTAAACTCAACTTTTAAACTTGATATATTTTAAGCGCGTTCAAAGTGTATTCACGGGTTGTAAAAGCAGTGCATGACTGGGAGCTGGTGATTTCAGCCGGGGCTCGTCCACGCTATTTTGCAAGCGCTACCCATGCTTAGTCCAGAGAGAAAAACGCTTCTGGAGGATCACTATGTAGTTGAACACGGGAAATAAGTTTGGGACTTGTAGTGCATGCCAATGAAGCAGATGAAAACTGTTGCTACAATGTCTAAACGATCAATGGATCTGGGTCGGCCACATTGAAAACAGTTCATAATTCTATTCGAGGTAATCACTGGTATTATTATTCGTCATCAAATAAAGATGAACAGTACTGATGGTTCAACACTCAGTTATGAGCATAGCGGAGTGAAACGATCACCTTTGACGAATGGAACGATAAAGTCAATAGAAACTGTTTCAATGAAGAAAATAGTTCGAAAATTCTTGGTCAATATTTACGTAGAGGGGATTAACAGGAGCGTTGAATCCGTACATGTGAGCATAAAGTGATCTTGTCGTCAAGATGACTTTTCGTGTACACGAATTTTAGCAACAAATTCAACCGGTATTGCATCCAGTCAGTTCTCGTAACTCATCGCTTTCTATCGGTGTTCAAACAGACCAATTTTAAAGTTAGATATTTTCCTGCGAATGACCGGGATTGAACACTTTCCATTCATATTTGCGAATTTCATGCTGTTTACATCCATCGGGAAGAAATGGTAGTGCGATCGCATGCCTTCTTCAAATGGCGATAGTTTATTTCCAGTTTACGCCCGTGAGAATTCCCATGCCTCACATTACCTTAATGATAACAAGTTTTTTTTTAAATTATTATCTCTCCCGATTCTATTTCATATGACAATTTCCAAGTTAATCAATAATAATTGGCTTATCAAGAAGTTGAAATCAGGAATTCGAACTTTGAACAGTCCGCACTGGCTGTAATAGAGATAGGAAAGCTTTGGACACTCATCTCACGAGCTGAGAACTTACTCTTGACCGCTCAATTTTAAGGCATTATGTAAATCAAGCTGGTAAAGAGTAAATACTGTCCTTGGCTACTGAACGTAGATTAAAACTTCAGTGATTAACTGCCACCCAGTACTGCCTATCACTGCCGGTAAGATTTTCCCCTGCGAATCGGATCGTTCATTCATTTAAAACGCTGTGCAATATAAAATCCTTATGCGCTTGTGATGCACGTCGATCTATAGTTCGAGAAAGATCACCACCTATATTCCTAAACCGAATTGCGTTGCGAAGTTGTTTGATCTCATTGGCCGATGTTTTATTCTCGATTGATTCTTGATACTCGCGATCCCCTAGATTAAACGAGGATGTTCGTCGTCATCGTTTGTTCGTTAGAACTCCATACAATTACAACTGCAGGGGTGCGTATTATCAGCTTCCTTCCTAAAGCAGTTAGTACAAAGGCGGTTAATTGCTCATTGCCGGAAAATACATCCGGTCAAGCGGCAGTTCACATGACGTAATCGATTATC
>JACCGJ010018370.1:0-24634 GCA_013407085.1 Atriophallophorus winterbourni | reverse complement strand
AGACGTACTTTGTCACGGTTTACTGACATTTAATCGTCAGACAGTTAATCGCCAGACACCTAATCGTCGACACTTTACCACCAGACATTTGATCCCCAGACTTTTAACCCCCAAGTCACTTCCTCCCAAGTCACTTAATCTCCAGTCAGTCAGTTTGATAACTTGAAGATCTGAGACCGTATGCTATCGGCAATCATTTCGCAAACCGTAAAGTAATGTCCACATGGTGGGATGTTGGCAAGAAAAGAGCGACTGTAATGCATCATTCAACGGCACAATCATGAGGCGTAAATCATTGTCTGCCTCATTATCTGCTTTCATCCCTAGTTCACTTATTTTTCGTTGCATGGTATGACATCTCGAGCAATTCAGCGATACTCAACTACGGAAAGATTGACGTTCTTAAAATCAGAAGTTTTGAAACTGGGGATTAAGTGACTGTGGACGAACTTGGGGGTTAAATGCCTGGCGACCAAATGTTTGGTGATTAAATGTCTAGGGATTAATTGTCGGCGATCAAGTGTCTGACGACTAAGTGATCGGACACCCTTTGCAACATGACTCATTTAAAACCTCATATACTCCTGCAGTGTCAATAGCTAGATTAAGTATTGACTCAGTATATTTTAGCTGTAATTGCCTGGTTCGTAAATTCCTCGAAATTCAGCATTACACTGAATTTCTGTTAATCTCTCTCGAACATCCGAAATGGTTACGTCATCCTTTCTTTCCACTGCCTACAAAAACGTATTCATTGATATAACTAGTGACTTGATTATGAAATACGTACGTCCATCTATGTTCACTCCAATGCGCAAATGTTCCTTTAGAAAACCTTGTGATCCCGAGGAGTGATACATCAAAATTAAGGCGATTCTAATCTTCAATAGGCTTTGCATCCGGAATCGACCTTTCGACTTTCGCATTCACGTTTAAAAGCACCGACCGAACAAACCAAATTAGCTGCTTTGATGATTGCTGGTGTAAAGCACAAAGCTGCTCGCGTGCGATGCATGTGAAATAATTCATTGAAGCATTCGTTTTTCTTCAATATTTGACTAAGAAAAATTGTTCATTTTCTTTCTACAGTATGTAAATCAAGCGTGACGGATGGAGTCTTGTTATACCGTTTCGTTTTCTGCGGAAGATATAATTCTTTAAAGAATGCCATGGCAGGAAAAACAAAAATATGAGTGCACATGTGTCAGTTCAATGGATGACTCGGTTCTAATCTTGACGATTACTTCAAGGTCATTCAAGGCTAAATCACTTTCTATGTTCTAACTTCTATCACGTTGTTTGCACAGGCTTTGATGACTTTCGATCCGACCTTGACTACATCACACACAACCGCGTTTTACATCTATTTGTCGATTCCTTTCCGATTCATTACTGAGGTCAACCCTCTCAAATCGAATTACGCTTACTCATAAATCCCGCATTATAGTCGGACACATGAGTTAAAGATCACGTATAAAATGAAATATATTCGTATGCAATCGGTCAGAGTTGTTTTGGGGTAGCGTTTTGCTTCTGACACAAATGTTTCGTCAGACCATGGGTAATAGTCTGATTGGGGAACAAGATCTAGTAGGTTTTAGGTCGCGCATCTATTGCATTTGACACCTTAACAATATTTTGAACGATGTCTTTGACGTATCAAATATATATAAATAAAAATTCTAATTTCGACACAGTATATGTCTAACAAAAAGTGATTTCTGGTAGATTCTATCCCATTAATGAATGCGAGAATACGCACAAATGTTCGCCACGGGGTTAAAAGGGAAATGGTTGTTAAACAATTTGCACTTGAATGCCACTGATAGGTAAGTTGCTTGTGTGATGGAGATGCATGCAAATGAGCTTTTATATTCATGGTCATGGGTTTTAAACCCTGTCTACATGAGTGGAAGATCATGTGATTGAACAGTTTAGTCGTACCAACCTTACCGAACAGTGGCATACAAGCGCAACTTGTTTACCATTCTTTCAAGCGCATGCGGATCCTGATCCTACTGCCCCTACCTGATGAGTGCAAATAGCACGAAACCGGTCGTGGGGTCTGTGTGTGTGATGGAGATGTATGCAAATGAGCTTTTATATTCATGGAAATGGTTGCTAGCTTTATATTGCACAACTTGCAACTCTTTTGATAATTCGTTGCTTTTGCCAGTCACTTTGGAACGTGTGAAAAGTAGTAAGTTTCAAATGAGAATGTTTCAATGATTGATAAATTCCACGAGGAATCAACACGAATTCGTCTTGATCACTTTTAGGTAAACGATTGAAAATATACACGCCGACGAAAGAAAGTTGTGAGTTGTGATGTGGCTTTAATGCAACTTAATTGATTTTATTGAAAAATGGTTGGTTTATTTAATGCTAACCTTCTTATTAAAGATCTCAATATAGGGTGAGTTAATGTTAAATATTCGAAAACATTTAAGGATTGAGCGAAGTTGGGAGAATTTGTTGTTTATATTTGCGATTACTCATCCGTGCCAAGCCCATCGAATAATTCACAAAGTGGATCACGACGGTCCATAATGGAAGCACTGGACTCGAGTTTCGCTCTTATTTGAGCTCATCAACAATGCATATCCTTCGCTTCGGGTGGGGTTCGAACCCCCGACCATCACTACTGTAGTCCCACGCCTTAACGACTTGGGCGACCGTCCACCGTTTGACCGATCGCAATTAAGCGTCCATGATGTATCTGATGGGAAGACCTTACACGGAGATCTGTTCGGTTGGGCGACCACAACAGATGTTGCTGGCGCCTTCTGAACTGGTCGAGCAAACAAAGCTACTAAAATGTGCCACTCTGGCGAACAGTTCATAGACGATTAATTGCGATCGGTCAAACGGTGGATAGAAGCCCAATTCGTTCAGGCATGGGACTACAATTTTGATGGTCTGGGGTTCAAGTCCCACCCGAAGCGGAGGATATGCACTGTTGATGAGCTCAAATAAGAGCGAAACTCGAGTCCAGTGCTTCCAATATGGACTGTCGTGATCAACTTTGTGAATAGTTCGATGGGCTTGGCACGGATGAGTAGTCGCAAATTTAAGGATTGAATCATAACAACATATTTGAAGTGGGATTGAGATAAGTTGCAGTGTAAAACTACAACAAAACCAAATTAAGTTAGAGTTGGAGCTAAGATTTTGAAGAATTGAAATCAATCTATATAATCGCTTTGAAAATCATCATTATCATATCGATATATTTACGCGGGGCTTGAGAGTCATACATACATACATATATAGATACATACATACATACATACATAAATACATACATACATACATACATACATACATACATACATACATACATACATACATACATACATACACACATACATACATACATACATACATAAACATACATACATACATGCATAAATATATGCATAAATATATGCATAGGTATATATATATATATACCTTGGCATACCAAGATATACTTTTATACATATATTTCCATACATAAATAAATACATGCGTACATTCTTACGCATGGGCACATACGTAGTACTATAAAAATAATATTATATATTTATCTTCCATCATGCAACATTTTTCCCTGCTTTGTCCAGATAATAATTATATCCGATACATTATCTCAAGAAACATTTGATCAATATTTTTAAGATTACTTCCTGCATCGAAAATATGTGAGTTGATCCCTATAATGTATCAACCAAGGTTTGTACGATAATCAAAGAGAGCTCAAATCATTTTCTAACTTTACGATTGCCATTAAATCAAATTTTTACTGCAACTGATATTATATATTAGCAATCAACCATAATTTAAACTCAAACATCAGAATAGTCTACTCCATCATAAGTATAGTCATGGCACTTCTTGATTTATGTTTTAAAACCTATACAATTATCGTACCGTGGGAAATGCTGAAAAAAATTACAGTCGGACAGAAATAATTTCTATTCAAGTTTGCTTCTGCTGGAAAATTTTTGCTGAATACGTATGAATGTCAACAGGCTTCATGGGGCATTTGAGAACATGTGTTTGCATGTGTGAGTACTTACCAACAATGGATAAATGGAAATGTTTTGTTTTTGTTTTTCGCTAAGAAACAAATCTCTTCACTAAAAAAATTTGTAAACTGATTACATACTGAGAAGTGTGTACTTCTTTCTGTGGATTACTGCAAATATTATTCTGTGCGTAATTGTTCAGCCATTTGTTTATGGCTCACGCGTGCCATTGGAACATTTTTTTGGAATTGGGAGCTTATCCCCAAACCGCCCCGGCTTTGACAACCTTGGAGCCAAGTCAACACAAATACAATTAATAAAACACAAAAAATATTTGTGGTTTTCTTATTGTGAAATCATTTCAGTCAGCATATTAGCAGGCAATATGGACAGCTTCTGCATGTAGAGCGATCTATTAATATCACTGAGGTGTCGCTACCTATTTTATCATCTTGATGACGGAACTTTGCGATTTTTATTTTAGTTAAACTCGGAGAACAAAATTTGAAGGGTACGTTAACCATGCTATTGATTTGCCTCTTTCGTGAAATCATTTGCTGTTATAGGATAAAAAAATGGCTCCATTGAATTCACGTCCAAACAACCTATTAACCACTTGACTATCATTAGAGGGTTTCAGCGAGCGAAACGGTAATAGAGAATATTAAATTTATTCATCCGAGAAAAACGTGCAACTTTAAACAAGATTATACTTGAATGCCACTGAATGTGTTGCTCACATCCACCGAAATTGCACTCCACTACCGGTTTCTGGCTGTTTGCCGTCATCAGGTAGAGACAGTAAGATTGGGTTCAGTTAGCCTTGAAACAGTGAATACTCGAGTATAAACTTGTTTACCATTTATCCACTGTTTCAAGGCTCACTGAACCTAATCTTACTGTCTCCACCTGATGACGGCAAACAGCCAGAAACCGGTAGTGGAGTGTAATTTTGGGGAATGTGAGTAACACATTACTTTGGTACAACTTTAAAGTTATCAAGCATTCAGTTCGATAAAGTATCGAAATTTCCCAAAACATATTAGTGAACTGACCAGAAGAATTCCTGAAAATATGCCTCATTTTGTCGCCACTCGATGTAAGGTTTTCCATGTTTACTGTGAAACGAATAAACGGTAACTTCTTGACTTTTATAAAATTATACTTTACAAGGGATTGATGAATGTTTACTGCAAATGGCCACAAAGTACTTTGTGGTTGTGATAAATTCCGTTTCAAACAGACGAGAGACAGGATTCTTGGTCGTCACAATTTTATTTTGAGCACTGTCAGTAAAGATGAAAGACGAAGAACAGTTTATTTGTGTACACGAATTTCCATTAATGAAATTACTTTCTACGAAAAGCTAAGTAAAAGTGAAATGTATATTATCACAAGCCTCATCCAGGCAAAGCGTCGCACGTACTGTACCTGGGCCAAAATGATGTCATGTTACCTACCTCATTGATACGCGTTCCTGTCACATACACAAACATTTCACGACCGGTTTCGTGCTGTTTGCACTCATCAGGTAGGGATAGTAAGAACAGGATACACATGTAATTGAACCAGTCAAATAATAGGGAAGAAGTTGTGCTTGTAAAGATATGCAACCTTAGACGTATTCTGCCGTTTCGTTACGGTAATGTGTTTAAAGCAACCTCGAATGATCAACGTGAAGCTTTCACTGATAAGTTTGAGGATAAAATTGTGCTTGAACTTATTGGAAATGCGAAATACACACACAGTGTGGGCATTTTTGTACGAGTCAACTTGCAAAATTCAGTTTAATTTGGAATGATTGTTGTTTTTGGCCTTCTTCGGTCGATGTCGACCATAGATGTACATCACAGTCGCATGAAGATTCAAGTTCCACAGCTTTTTGAAAGACTAAGCAGCTAAAACTTGTAGCCGGATCTGTAAGACTTTAGCAAACAATTTGCCTTCAACATTCAGAAGAGAGATTCCTCTGTAATTGTTGTAGTCGCCTCTATCACCCTTATTCTTATATAGCGTGATGATCTTTGTGTCTCACATCTCTTGTGGGACACACTCCTCCTGCCAGCACTGGAGAAGTAAATGGTGAAGAGGTTGTAATAATGCTGCTCTACAGCATTTGATGAAATCCCGTCGTTACCAGGTGCCTTCTCATTCGCTAAGAAGTTGATTAAGAATCATGATATTTTTGTTGATTTTTAAACATGATATTAAAACATCCCATGAAGTAGCATGTTTTCATTCATCGTAAAAATATTGTGTACATACTATTTACAGTTACGTATAAGAAAAATCCCGGAATCGGTATGTATCCTAATGAAATTGTTTTGAAATTAGATGCCACCATATATATAATATCAAGGTAATTCAAGGATTTTAATGGCCTAAAAAGCAACAAGCTTAACAACAACCATAGGATCGTATATTTCATTTTGAGTATTAAGAAAAGTCGTATCGAATACCATTTATGCTTAATACTGCAACACACAATTAGTCAGATTTCGTTCACGTATGATCCGATTAGATGCCACACATCAAGATTCAAGATTCAAGATTCACTTTGGTCATCCATCAGTGCCTCGTGCGCTTGACCAGAATTCCCTATGTGATTCTGTGTTTATATATCGTAGTTCGTTGTATTCAAAAGTGGCTTGAAAGTGCTTCTTTGTTTGCAACTCTTCCATTGTTACAAGGCTCACTGAAACCAATCCTGTGATGTGTAAGGGAGGGAGATGAACAACACATTTGAAAGAATTCTTGTTGGTTTGAAAGGATACCCACCATTATTGTCTGTTTTGGAAGAGTGTATAATAGAAAAGAGATTTTATTGTATTGGCGCAGACTGTCTGTCACAATAGTGACAGACAAGGCGAATTAGAATGCGGCAAAACGCATAGGGTTTGAAACAAATATGCATGGATGCGAGGTTTTACGTTGCATCCTGCTAGTTGTAATTTTCAGGTAAGGAGAGCAAGTATGGAAACATGGAAAAGTGGTAAACAAAGCTACTTCTAATCATTGTGTTCCAATCAACATGATCAATCAAATGAACACGTGATGTATATGGACTTGAACCAAAAATCCGAAATTGTAAAGCTTTCTAAAAAAAACCCTACGACTATGATTATCGAAATTGAAAGATTGAAAGAATAATTATCCTTTGAATTCTGGGGAAATTGGAGGTAAAATTGCTCAAATTAGATCGATAATTATTCAAAAATTGTATTTTATTTTCAAAGGTAACCGCCGATGGGTGTGAACGTTCTAAGAGCGTTGATTGAAAATTTATTTGACGCAAAGCAATTCAAAATCACCAGACTAACATCAAAATATAATTGCATTCTTTGCTATTCAGATTGATACACCCTCAACCCAAATAATCTTCATTAATACAATGAGAGATTAAAAGAAATGATGGAAAACTCATTGTACTTATTGCGATGTTGTGGTTCTCGGCCTACTTCGCTGGGTGTCGACCATGGATGTACATCGGAAGCGCATAATGGCTTCATGCTCCGCAGCTTTTAAAATGACTAAGCAATCCTTTTCAGAAGAGTAAAACTCTCCCGCTGCGCTCAAAGCGATAGACAGTACTCCGTCGATTAGCGTCAGTTGCCCCTGACGGCGTGATCTGCCTTCAGTAGTCAAGAATTGCATCTGGTCTTCCCTAGCTTGCGATGCACTGCAGTAAAACAAATCAATATCCTTATGTCATCAGTTGATTCAACTATTGCAATCAGATTTCATGAAAGTATAATGAAACATCCAAGTATAGTGTCAATCGAGCAATGTTTATATCTGAATCCATGGCCTCATTCGATATGACTCGTTTCTCCTATCCGCTGCATTGTGCTCTTTTCGAAAATATGTTAGTTCAGACGAGAGATGTGTATAATAGAACTTGGAAGACTTTCAGTACACCACTATTCGGCACATCACAACAGCAGACAACGTCAAATATCCGAAGACTGCAATCTCAAACCTACAGGAATTTTGGTTAAGAAGGAATTACATGAGAATGTTAGAAATGACAGGCTGCTTAGAATAGTAACAAATAAAAGATAACAAATAAAATGCATGTAGTAAACTCATTGGTGCCAGTTATAACTTCCGAAACCGTACACTAAAATCTAAAGAAACATCTGTATATTTAATTCAGTGAGCACACCTCTCAGTACAAATATTTAATCGATAAAGCGTATAGAGTTAGACCAATGAGAAAACGATAAATCAAGGCAGATCAATTGACGGATGATTAATGCTCAATAAGTGCGTGAGCTTGTCCACGTTCAAAGCTCCGCAGCAGTGCCGAGTCAGATTTAAATGACAACCGGTACACACAGACCGAGCGCTTTCTCTGTGGTTAGGAGATTCATGAATAATTGATAGGATTGCTTCATTCGTGGTTATATGCATGATGAACGCTCGACCACCTGGCGTTCTGTTGCGTTGTATTATTTGAGTGGAATGGGTTATCGTTGGGAGGATATTCCTCACCGTTAAATGCTGTTGCGAACTGAGGGACTGTGATGATAAACATTGTTCGAATTGCAATCTAAATTGTCAATGTAATATATGATTTCACAGGAAGCGTTTTTGGCCCTATTCAGCCGTGTCTCTTCATCATGTTTATCACAAATTATGTCAATCGATTCTGTCTTTGATGCAATCTATCACATAGTGATGGTTCCGTACACGGAAAGATTGCGATGTCTGGGTCTGTTACTTTAACCTAAGGAGGATACGGCGTGATATTATTCCGACCTATAGAATTGTCTCTACCGAAGGATATCCACCTAAACACTTGCTTGACGTGTCTGGTGGGAATGGATGGTTGCGGGTATATCTTATCCCTTACGTCTCAATTTCCCGTATTGATTGTCGGCACCATGTTTTCGCCGTACGTGCTATGTTTCTTTGGAATTCCCTACACTAACATGTGGTGGACTCTTCTTGGCTGGCAGTGTTCAAAGCGAAATTAGACTTACACATGTTAGAGTACATCATTCATGAGCCTTACATGTGATATTCTCCATTCCTTACATACTATTATATTTTTCACATTTTCATTCATACCGTCATCCTGTGGTGTTGTAAACTTTTAGTTTTTCAACCATAAATCCGTGAATCCTTGTATCCTTGAAAACCATTTTTAATCAGCCAAGTAAAAATGACAAGAAATTGTTAAACTCTATGCAATAGTTCTGATATCCGGTTACATAAATCCTGTTTGAAGTTAAAACCTGCCAATGGTTACTCAGTTTGCGCACGATTGCGCGAAAAAATGATTAACTCATTTGGTTAATCGATTTTTCATGAAAATCATCAATAAATCATCTAGTTGGATACATTAAAGATATCTACAAAATAAAGTACTGAATGTGAACTTTTATTCATTACATCTTCTGATGAGGTTATTCGTTCCCTATTTGTATACTGAGTTTACTCATTACTACGCTTCGATTGTTACAGTACAATTGAAAGTTCCGGGTAGAGCAGAACGTGAGTTTAAATGTTATCATTTCAATAATCAATATTTCTTGAAGAAAATTCTCCGTTTTCGGAAAATTATGCAATGTCTGTTTTGTGCAACAAAAGTGCCTAAAATCTGAACCTATGAGATTAGGTGCAAATGTACTCATCAAACTAAGATGACTTCACTCAACTGAGTTCTTGTGTACTCAAACCTTTAACTCATTTTAGACAAACTCTTGAAACCCCAAAGCGCGCTCAGGAACGTCTAGCAAGCGTGAAATTATACTTATCCTGCAAAAATGCTCGAAGAATATTATTAATTTTGTATGAACCAGGAAAGTAATGCTCAACTGAAATTTCTTTCAATTTAATTTTTTTAAATTTAGCGCCGAAATAATTAATCGTGGTTTTGCTGCGACGTTTGTGCTCGACTTCAGGGACGATAGAACTATTGCAGGTACTGACCGCGTGCATATAAAATGAGACAGGAAAACCTTGGAAACATTCCTAAATACTTGCCTAGTTTGCCTGAACTTTCTTGGTTTGACTGTTAATGACCTTTGATTTTACGGGATCACAGTTCTTACTAGGGAAATATCTTTGGGTAAATATTTCTGATCAGCCATATACTACCTATACTAATTCACCGTGATTATACTTTTAAATAAATTATTGATCAGTTTTGATACGCTCGTAATCCTGCTGAGGTTATATTGAAGTCAATGCTAACTTTACGCATGCATATGTTTAAACCACTAAAAAAATGGAATTCTAACATTTGTAATTTATTCCACTATAAAAGCTCTAGAATGTACTTTGGTAAGTTTATCCATTAACAAAACATTCTCAGCCACATAATATTTTTATTTATTAGCAGAATAATCATGATTATCATTGTCTGCTCATCATGAATCAGTAGCTGACCTTTGATTTCATCTACATCGGCGTCAGCTTCGTAATCATCTCTCGACACATAATTTTTACCGTCTTATCGATGCTCTGCATTCTCCTGATTTTCCTTAACATCCTCATAATCGTATACATAACTATCACGTTCACCACAAGGAACAAAAGCATCATAATTCTCGTCGTCATCCATTTCATATGCACCCTCATCATTTTCTTCAACATCATCATCTTACTCAACCACGCAATTTTATATTCGTCATCAATATCTTCAAGGTCAATATCATCCACATCACTCGGAATATCGCTTAAGCCACTCCTCGCTTCATTAGCATCATCTTCAAAATAGTAAGACATTTTTGCATCATGGTCATCATCTTTTTCTGATAATCATTACCGCATCTCTGACTACACAATTTCGTCCGAAAATGTATAACTTATGTTTTCATTTTAACGATTTTTTCTTATTTAGGAAGCGAGAACAATACATGCGTTCTATCCCAGCGCTGTAACGCATCAAACAATCTGGATTATAGTTTTAACTCATTTTACATGAGAGGTTATGAGGTTTATAGATAAATATTGGAGCATGCGTGATTTACTTACTCCCAGGTGATTTCAAGGTGATTAAAAATTCAATCTGCTATATTGCCAAAGGGTTTTTATAGAAAATGTTATTGTATATCAGTAAGCGGGAAATCGATAACACATGAATTCTGTGAACTGTTTATCAGGGTACCCGAATCATCGATTATTTGTCCACATTCTACAGTTCCTGATATCTGTGAATTCTTTCGGTGTAGCTCGAATATTTCATGAATAAATCCATTTACGTATGACGCAGCTAAGTAGTCAAAATAACGAGCATTGTTATATTTGTTGAAGTCGTGTTCTGTAGAATTTCCGCGGTGATCATGTACAAAGAATCGTTTACCGTGAATAGACCTATAAATAGTTTCAGAGTTATCCAGATAGGGAATTCTAAGAATGATACCCAGTAGAGGTTGTTATGTGTTACTGACGATGCTTTTATACCGAACAGCTAAGGTCAGACCGTTGGGTAAGTTCTCAATTTCACCAGGGAATGGCACATGTGACTTGGACCATCTACGGAATGTAAGACTAAAGGCTGAATGTTATACATTTACTGGGCATACTCAGCATTTTAATCATACCGTGTGATGGACAAAGTAATCAATGCTGAAGTGGTTTTCTGAATAGGTTAAGAAAAAAGGTTCATTCTGATGTAATAGCGGCATCTACGTGGACTGTGTTATGAGTTGATTTTATGGAGAGTTTTCTCTAATGGCGTCGACCTTATGACAAATCACAGCTAATAAATGATATAGCAATCCCTGAGAGAGATTCCACTTGACGACACTTGGCAGGATTATTGAAAAAAAAAAAAAAAAAAAAAAGAAAAAGAAACAGGCCCACACCTCCCATGATCTGCCACGAACGAACCAAGCAAATCTTTGCTCGATAACGTTAACGACGAACAACGCATAAAGAAAAAATAAACAAACGAATAACTTTATAAAAGCACGAATCACGCTCAAAAATCAAGTCGAAAAACATTAAACTGATCATGTCATCTAGATTGATGAAGAAACGTCTCAAACAAACAATGCCAGATTAGCGAACACCATTTGAACAACATCCACATCAAGAGATACAAGTAACCTATTCAATATCTAAGCAAATAGTGATCTCGTCTACTCAACGAATATTATATATATATATATATATATAATATATAAATATATATATATTATATATATATAATCTATTTTTGCGTGTGTGTGCCATCATAAATTTGTTTTACGAATCATTGCAACTTGTCCAAAATATTTTTCGTCAGTGCACCACTAATCGATATTTATCGACATTTATCCAATATTCGTTACCCTATAAAATATGAAAATTAATCTACTTAGATCGAATTTCAGTAGCATAAAGTTCAAAGTTCTCTGTCTACCAATTGACGAATATATTTCAGTTTTTATTTATCGTTTGGCAGGTTGACATTCAAAATTATTAGGATATTGGAAAGCGTTGCAAAATATACCATGTCATTCTAACGCCTTTTTTGTTAGTTTTTGGGCGATTATGAAGTAATACCAAATTTTCTGGTTATTTAAATATCCGGGAATAACTTACAATACTTTTTTTCTGATGCTTTTCATTTATTAGATGCATCAAGGAGTTCGAAGTTCAGTGTAGGTTCCGTAGTCACGTAAATCAATGGGGTTATTTGTGTGGATTTACATGCTACAGTTGACCTCCAGATGATGAATGTACTTGATAAATTCAGACAAGCCTGTAACATCTCGACGAATGGCCAGCTCTCTCTGTGTTAACTTAGAACAAACTCAGGCTTCTTTTCAATTCGTTTCGAATCTCTTGATGGAGAAAAATATCTAGCTTTTACGTCCGGTGAGACATTGATTAAATGGAAATCAGAATTATACTCCAAATATGTGTGGGAAAATATTACCGACCCAATTTTAGTATACCGTTAACCGTTTAAATATTCTAGTGAACATTTCCTGTGGGCACATATCAATTTATCGCAGAAGCTTTATTAACAATCCTGATTGACACACTCGGTGACGGTGCTATACGACTGGACGCAAACGATTGACAAAAAAGCTACAATCTAATCTTGAGATCCGAATTATGTATATTATCGAATAATTCTCTTAGATTCTTCGACTTATTCGAAGCTATTGACCGAGTTGATCACTATCAACTACTGCAAAACGGTAGCAGATAGGTATCCCAAAGACAGCTTCTTGTATGGATCTGAAAATACCTCTGTGAGCACTAATCAGCAGATAAACGGAGTTCATTTTGTATCGGTTATTCTAGCTACAATATTATATGGAGAACAAATTCAAAAGAAAGGCAAAAATTACTCGCTGGAGGTCAATGAGAGTCGAGCAAAGACATTGTGATAGAAAGGTAAGTTACTGGTTCTCCACGATGTCAAAGATTTTGAGGCTGAGCAATAATCCTCGAATAAGGTTGATTGACTGCGTTTAGATAAGGTACAAAACAAATAGAAGTTTGGATAAAGAGTAAAGTTGTTGGATTGCTAAAATGGATTTGTTTCCGCGCGTTAATGATTCTCACAGTTCACACATTCAGAGCAGACATTTCAGAATGTTGCGAACAAGTTCTCACACAATTAGCTTTGTCACAGCGAGAGAGAACGATCTGTGATGGTTAGATTCAGATGTATTTATTATTAAGGGTCACAAGTTTTAAACCGTTGTATAACTAAACATCGATGCCTTCAGTAGCGTAACGAAATTTTTGAATATTTCAGACTGTAAACGGGTCAAGTTCACATAAACGACCTACTAAAATGCTGTTATGTAAAATAGTTCTATTTTCCGACAATTGTTCGATTTGAATTTATTTTTAATCTTCTGTGGTCTTTCAACAGCTTCAAGATTTTGTCAAAACATTTCCTGGATGATCAAATAGATTTGAGTAACTATTTAGCACCGTGACTCAGATTTTATAATTTAATGTTTATAGAATATACATGCAACTATTTCTTAAGTGGTTTCTATGAAATAAAGTACGAGGAACTATATAAAATGCTGAGTTTTTTCGATTTGATTAAACAAGAAGTTCAGAATGAGAAGATACTGAGGTACCTAATATTATAAATTACAAATAATCTATTTATTCTAATACCGTGAGTCGCGAGGATACCGCAGCCACTAACCAACATTACAAAATCTGCAAACCTCAATCGTTATTCTGTGCATGTCAGTTTATCTTAGAATAGGCTCCAAGAATATAATGTTAGCGCAAAGGTTTTTGAGAAATATATTTTATATTTCGACATAATTCGCTACAGAAAGCTTCGGCACAACTTTTATGTAACTCTCAACAAGAATTCAACGTAAGTGAAAATGAACATTACCCGATTATGAAGTACATTTCCAAGTGAAATAATATTTATGGTTTTGAATTTCTTGAAGCTGATAGCTTTCCGTCAGAACAAATTCTCGTATCTGTAATCTCAACGTGTTTACCGCCCCAATCGAACAAATATATTCATGCAATAATTCTTGATCACAGTCGCCGCAAATGTTTAGAGTTGGTTTGATTAACAATTTCCTAAATACTTAGCTATTGTTTTCAAATTCTGCCCTTCCCCTAATGGTAATCTCAAAATTATCTCGCTATTAAGGGATTATGCGGATTATTAGCCTGTGAGACTACACAATCAACCACAAAGTCCAACTGGATATCACAGCGCTCTATATACAATTTATCACCTGCGACGCTAAATATCACATGTTCCTAGACACAATGCTGAGCGCTAACGTGCAACGAATGAACTAACATGGAACACAAGACTAGATACATAAAGGTGGTGGATAAATGAGGTCTAAAAATGGAAATAGCAAGTAATGCTAGTATCATGAGAAAACTCTTCCAACGTATGCGATCAACGGGTACTACGTACAAAAAAGTGAGTGGGACGATCGCTTAAATAAACGGTACTCTCATCACTAATTAGAAACCCCGCATCTTACGATTGGCCGACTCATTTTAAGCACAGTACAGTCATAAAGGACTGTCTTTGTCCTTAAAGTAAGAAAATATAAAGCGACAGTTCGAGTTGTATTAATGTATGGGTGATAAACTTGGATATAACGTAAGCAGCATATTCACCGTCTACAAGTATATGGCAACCAATCTCTTTGCAACATTTTGGGAGCAAGTTGTTACAATCGCATCCGCAACGAACCTATCAAAAATACTTTCTTATGTTGTACCGCTGATGTATATAAGTAGATCTGCCTGCTTAGGTTACGGTGGTTGTGGCACGTTTTACTTGTGCCGCACCACCGACTTCGAAAAGGATTCTTTTTGCGACGTCACATCCCGATTTTTGTAAATCTTGTGGTATCCAAACCGTCACGTGTCATAGGTAGCAAAAAACCCTTATTTGTAGCATTTCCATAGTCGGCACGTCTCCCAGGTTGGTGTCCCCGCGATCAAATATCGCAATGGCTGGTTAAGCTTCAGAATATGTCCCAAAACCGTGTTCGAAGGCAGTCTTGCACTAAGCATCTTCTTGGAGTGTTTGCTTAACCTTGTATGTTGTCGAGCGGAGTGACAAGAAAAACTCCTTGTGATGCATGCAGCCAAAGACGCAAGAAAGATCTCATGCTGATGTCGATCTACTCGTTCACGTAACATTTTTGAATGCATGTTCTATTCGAGGTGTAGGCACTTCATCCCAGTTTGTTTGTGCTTACTCTTTTATAGCATCCGTGGCTATTTAAGTCCACGCTTCCCCATCTTTAGGATTTTACTTTTTCGTGGTTGTATGGTAGAGTTTAGCATTCGTTACATACTACCGGTGTGATGCTGTCGCTGATGATAATTCACTTACCGGAAGAATGGCGATGGGACTGGTGGAGGTGAAGCGCTGCCAATCGTTCAACTTTATGTGGCCCTAGAAATAAACAGTCGTTGAAAACAAAAAACAATTGATTGGAATATGTCTGGAATATGTCTGCATTCCTAAAGTTTCATTTAAAAACCATTTCTAATGATCGACCAACCGTCCCAGTTGTTATCAATTGCATTGAATTCACCAATTATTGAGCAATAATTTGATCGGCAGTGTTTACGCACATTTATGATCAGCTTAGAGCCATTAATATTTAGTGAGCGATAAAGAACTTGCACTGTAGATGCATCCAAGTCTCTTATCAATGGCACCATAGCGCCATTGCCCTGTAAGCTAATTTCGGATTAGTTCGCGAACGAATAATTTTGTCATAAAGTGCTACCCTATAGCCAAAACGATTGGCTCGATTACTGCGGAAAATGTGATAACTTAGAATATAGAGCTCATTGTCCCGATAATCGGATAAGCACCATGTTTTTGCAACCACAATCACATCAGTATCTTCAAAATGCAAGTTTATTTAACTCATCTACTTTGTTTAGCAGTCTCCTTGCTTTCAAGAATAGTACCTACAAAGCAACTGGGGTGAATGTTAACGTCTTCCATCGCATGAGTTGTCTCATTTTCACAACTCGAAAATCCATAATGGGAAGACCGGCTTCCTCAGATTAAAATCGATTGTAAAGTTCCTGAGTGGTGGCTTTCATTCAAATTCTATTCTCTGGGCATGACCTTAACAAATATAATATGTTTCCCGTGAAGTCTCGAACGACTTATTCAGACAGTCATTACCTCGTCGTCCGACCTGATGACGAATTCAAGTGGCATTGGAGTGACATTTTCATCTTCCGGTCTTCTTCCAGGGCGAAATGGAGAAACCATTGATCCACCAGCTTTGTCATGGTTCAATTACTTTGACAGCATGGTATGTCTTACTCTATGCGACTCGCAAGCGGTTCTCGAAACGATGCAGCTGCATTGAAGAAGATAACGCATTTCGATTTTGGCGCAATTGAATAGCGTTTGGGTGGTCATGAGCTCATATTTTGGTCAGCAAGATTATTACTATTTCGCTATAGAAACTCCACTCGTTCAATAGGCAGCTTGGTGACGATATTACTTGATGCTACTGCTGCTTCTGATTGATTGTTAGGTCCAGGTGGCCTCTGAGACGCTGCAACTGTTGTGTCACTCTAGATGAAAGACGGGGTATTCATATAATGTAAACCAACAGTAAATACTGATGATTCGTGTGGCCCAGTTGACTGCAGATCGGGATTCATCTTCAGGTTGGGGGCGTCAACAGAATTTGCCGTCAAATAAGTGGTCTTTGTTAGTGAAATAAGCAAGTCAGCATCATTTAATGCTGGAAAAAACCTCTCACTCGAAGTCTGCAGCCAGGGGTGTGGCTCTTCTTATAAAGATCATGAAGCTGGTTGTCAATGTTCACACACGGATGTGACACTAATCATGAAAAAAGCAGTATAGGGAGTTCGCATTTTTCGGAACAATCATTTTTTTCATTTAAGACAACAATCTGTTTTTTGTTTGGTCTAAAATATTTGTAGATCCAGAAGGCATTTTGCGCAGTTTTAAATTTTCGAACTACCGGAAAACTGTACGAAGAATCAGCGGAAATATATATCCACGAAGAACGAGTAAAATTCGTTACAGTTTAAATCAGTTCAGTTAGGCTCAGTTGGCGCAGGAAAGTAAGTGGCTATCGTGCTAATCGAACGTTCAGAATATATTTCAATTGAAAGCTGTAAAGAATCACCTACCACTGCCAAGACGTTCGTTTTTTTGATTGTTTGAAATCTCCATCGATCCCAACGCCAAAAGATTATCTGAATTGTTTATATCAGTATCAGTATTAATAAACTTTCACAAGGCGATAGTCAACCAAGTCGAAACATGGTCCTAGATACTTTCGGAGGTGTACTTTAAAACAGCCGCCACAACCACGATCGATTCCTAAGGAGGACAAAAGTGTGTAACTTTGAATGGAAGATGGTAGAGGTCTGATCAAAAAAGGTGTGCGACTTCAAGTTCAAGTACTTTTCCACGGTGATTTATTTTGTACGTCTAAACAAAAGAAATGACGACGGACAATGAATAATTTCAACAAAAACGAAAACTTGGAAAATAAACGCTTTTTGTGTATTTTAATCTTATAGCGTGCGGTCGCATTTTTCGTTGCTCTGACATTTTTGTCCGTATCTTCGTTGCATCTGCTCGGATTTATACCGTTTAAAGTATTCTGTCTACCACTCGACGACGCTATCGGATTCATACTTTTCGATCGCTCAAGTTGAACTATAGCAAAGTTACCAGTTTTGACGGAAAAGGCCAATTTGTTCACGCGTACAAAGATTCTCGCAGAACAAGCTACCCTGTGGATTTTGCTATCATTAGAAACATCACATTGAGCTACAGGTTTTGACACCTTGCTCCATATTCTATCTTCTGTAATCACCGAGTTATTGCGGATTACTTGTTCAATGCCGAAACCACGCCAGCAACCACTGGCAGCTCACTCAACTCGCAAAACACCAGTTATCGATCAACCGCAAGCCCTACGCAGCCCACGAACATGTGCGAACGTGTAACGAGGTCCACCGCCCAAACAAACAAATCGATCGATCTTGCTGTGACCGCGACACGGGATCCGTGTGACCTCTGCATCACATGTCTAACCCCGGTAAGCGTTGATAGCGTTTCAGTTAAATGTACTTTTTGCGGGTTCCGTCAACACGCGTCATGTGAGAACAATTTGACTGATGACTGTGTGCGTCTTGTGAACGACGAGAAACATCCATCTGTTTGTTTTGTTTGTATTAACTGTAGACAATCGAATGAAGGCGTTCGCCACAACACTAAAGACACCGTTTGTAGGACAATATCAGCTCTCGATTTAGAGAAATCTAAAGACTTTGAAGACAAAATCGAAAAACGAATGTCTGCTCTAGAGCAAAGTCTACAGCGAGTTGAAATTGCTATAATCGCGAATGAACAGGTTTTTCATGCATCATCGCCCGTAGCGGAAATCAGCGATAGAGCAAACGCCGATAAAACACCACAAAAGTCAACTTTGGTTAGTGGTGCATCTTCGGGGATTAGTGGTGATCCAATGCGACAACAAAGGAGCCATAGAGATTATTTCGTTACTAAGTCGCGTAAGACAGCATCTGCTGTGAATGTAAAGAGGAAAACGAATACAGTCAACAGTGAGACACCTCATCGACCAGCACCGGTGCAACCTGCTGGTGGTTTAATGAAGAAGACCCATAGTCTCAGCGTAATTTGCACTAACGTTCCTGAAACAAATGATGCACTGTTCGACGACAGGAAAAAGCACGATTTAGCCGAATGGAGCAGACTCTGTGACATGATGAACCTGGTTCCCATTAAACCCTCAGCTATAGTTCGTTTAAGTCGACACCCGAAATCACCCCATCAGGGTGATCCGAGATTACTCAAGGTGATATTGGAGAACGAAAACGACCTGGAAAACATACTATTAGACTCATACTTATTAAGGAGTGTTGCTGGCTCAAAAATCCGTATTTTCGCTGATCTCCCATGGTGGGAACGAAAATCAAAAGCCTCCGATCCGGCATCAGCAAGAAGTTTAAGAAGTTTAGTACTGCTTGGTGTTCCTGAGTGTGCTGAAAATCTAGCACCTAATCAAACAGAAAAACACGATAGACAACAATGGAAGTTTATATCCGAAACTATCGATGTAAATGAAACTGTCGCAATAGATACGTTCAGGATACCCAAGTCCATCCAATACAAAGGGGATGGACCCCGACCGCTTAAAATCACCTTCCTGACTAGCAATATGGCTGATTTAATTCGAGCACAATGGACTCAAAACAGTCGCAAGCTACCAAGTGGTGTCAGAATGAGTGCTCCGAAAACAAATAAACTAGATCCTGCAGACAATATACCACTCACAAGCCCAAGTCAAGTCATTTCAATTAGCTCTCCAGAAAACGATCTGTGTCCGACTCATGCCGAGTCGGAAAAGTAGAAACGACTTCAACGCCTCAGCTGTATACTGTGAACCGGATTGAATTTATGCATACTAACCCTCAATGTTTGCCAAACATATCACAACTTGGAACTAAAACTAGTCTTTCACATTGTCCATCATTGTTAACCCATAAAACCATTAAGTGTCTCTATACAAACGCGCAGTGTCTGAGAAACAAAATACAGGAGCTTGATACCGCATGTACACAGCACTCACCGGACTTAGTTGCAATTACCGAAACATGGTTTGAACATAATTTATCAGACAATGAACTGGCATTGAAAGGAATGTCTCTTCTCCGTCAAGACCGTGCGGGACGCGGCGGTGGCGTAGCACTTTACTACAACCAACAGTTATCCTGCAGAGAAATTGACGATATTGACCTACGTGTACAGGATACTCTGTGGTGCTCAATTAAGCTGACAACTGGAGATGATTGCATTGTTGGCGTGATTTATCGGGCTCCAAGCGCAAGTGACGCGTACAATGTTGAACTACTCCAGAAAATTCGACTTCTGGCTGCCAGATTTCAAACGCCACTCCTGGTTATGGGAGACTTCAACCTTCCAAACTTGATGAAGAAAAACTCTCTCTCAACGAATTCGCTCGACGATGCGTTTCAAGAACTGATCTTCGATATTCCTTTTGATAACCACGTATTTGCTAACACTAGATATAGAGATGGTGACATGCCATCCGTCCTGGATCTAATACTAACGAGTGAGGAACATGCCGTCGAAAATCTCGGGTACGAAACTCCATTGGGTTCTAGCGACCACCTGGTCCTCTTGTTCGATTATGTTTGTCAAGCTGAGAGAACGAATGACATCAACAAAACAAAACTACGACTGGATATTGGAAGTCTCCACAATGCTCTTCGAACGATTTCTGACTGGCAACCAGACACCACGGACGTGCATCGTTCTTGGGTAAACTTCATAGAGAAGCTGTGTGATGAAATAAATCTACATTCCAGATTTGTGCCAAAGACAGCGAAAAAACGATTTACCTTCACGTTGAGAAGCCGCACAAGGAAGTGGATTAAGATACGCAACGATGCATGGAGAAACTTTGTCCACAATCCGATGCCAGATAATTGGGAAACATATCGTCTGTTGAGGAACAAGGTCACCTCTCTTATACACGAGGATAAGCAATCTCATCAGGCAAGACTACTGACCATGATGGAGCGGAACCCCAAAGTCCTGTACCAGATCGTTAACACTACATCAAAAATTAAGCCTGGAATCTCAGCACTACGCACACCTCATGGTCTAACTACGACTGCGTTCGAGGCTGCCGAAGTTCTTGCAGGTTACTACTGCAAAGTTTTTGCCCCAAGGAATCAGTGCATCTTAGGCTGCATTCGATTGGCTTTTCCAATGAAATACTAGATGAAATCTCAATAAACAATGAGTGTGTCATGCTCAAACTTCTTCGTTTGAATACCTCAAAGTCACCAGGAGCAGATGGAATCACTCCTTTTATCCTCAAACGATGCGCATCCTCATTGTGTGGTCCACTCAGCACGTTATTCCAAATTTCGCTCGAAAATAGTATTGTTCCCGCGGAATGGAAATCTGGCATCATCACACCAATCTACAAGGGCGGGAGTCGATCTGACGCTGCGAACTATAGACCATTTACGTTGTTGCCAGTAATTTCTAAAGTGCTAGAGAGTTTAGTAGCGGAAAAGATCACCCATCACCTCGAAAACAATAGACTGCTTGCGACTGAACAGCACGGTTTCAGGAAACATCACTCATGTCTATCTAACCTCTTGCTCACCTTAAACGACTGGACTGAGTGTGTGGACAATGGTTACTCCATCCACGCATGCTTTTAGACATGTCAAAGGCTTTCGACCGCGTCAATCATAGTATTCTAATCCAGAAACTTGAATTGCACGGGATAACAGGAAAACTTCTTGCTTGGCTAGAAAACTATTTACGCGACAGGAGTGCCCAAGTCAGAGTTGACGGCGCCTTATCGAAACCATTTAAAATTATGAGCGGAGTGCCCCAGGGTTCGGTCCTCGGACCGATTTTGTTTTTGATCTACGCAAACGACATTCCCGAGCGTGTTAAATGCAAGATTATGTTATTTGCAGACGATATAAAGCTTTGGAGAAGCATACGTACAAATGATGACTGTGAAACTTTGCAGAAGGATCTAAACACATTGCATGATTTTGAGAAACAAACTACCATTCAACTTCCAAAAGTGCAAGGCGTTAAACATTGGAAAGACTGTTCATTACAACTACACTCTTGGGTCCCACCAACTCGTCTGGACAACTGAAGAGAAGGATTTGGGTGTTTGGACCAGTTCAAGTCTGAAGACTTCACTGCAGTGCAAAGCGGCATACAAAAAGGCGTCACAATAACGGCGTTATTGAGACTATTTTCGGCAATTCTCCAAACCAGGTCGGTGGCCGACGTATCATAAACACCTATCTGAGACACACAGCGATGGAGTACTCTGTGTCAGGCGTCAACCCTGGATTCAGAAAGACATCAATCTTCTGCAGCGTTTTACCACCGAACCACGAGCTTGTACCCGAACTAGCTTACTTAACCATATGAAGACGTTTGAGATTCTCAATGCTTTTTGACTTTCGATTCGTCGACTAAGAGGTGACCTCATACTGATGTACAATATTATGCACGTCCCTAACCATCCCTTGTCCAAACTTTTCATACGCTTGCCACCCCGTGCCAGTCGGAAACACGAACTTTCAGTGCTTATTCCCACTTCAAGACTGAACTGTCGAAGATATTCGTATGCTGTACGTGTAAGTTTCACATGGAACACCCTCCCCTCCACTGTTACACACTCAGCCAACCTGGATATTTTAAAGCTAATTTGGACAAATACTTGAGAGACAACCCAAACTTTGATACGATTTACACTACATTAGTTTTCCTGTTCTTCTTTTTTATTGTATATAACTCATAACTCCATCCTATGGTTATTGTTACGCTAAATGCTCTTTAGACCATTACAACTTGAACTTTGCAAAGGATTTTCAACTTATTTTGTTGTTTTTTGTTAGTAAGTAGGGAGGGGTGTAATTTTATTTGTAATAATCCGCAAAGATCACCTGCCCCCGTTCGTCCAACTCATGTTTGAACGCATTTACTGAAGCTTCCGAGATTACTCCTGCGCGGACTGAGGTCACGCGTTCACTAGACGGATGCTAAATGTGCTTTTGGATTCCAGCCTAGTGTGCTGTTTGCTCAGTTTGAAACTGTGCCCTCGTGTACCAACTGAAGAAGAAAACCGAAATGAGTCCTCAAATTTGAGTCACTCTAATTGTTTGACAACTATTAAAGTTTTTATAACAGCCCTTGAGCAGCCTCCTCCTAAGCGAGAAAAGTCATAATGTGAACAGAGGATTTTCAAAGTTGGTGCTTGCCAACCACTTGATTAATCGTCGTTAGCTCCTGTACCTTTTCTAGTTGCACTATATCCTCTTGGTAGCATAGGCAAGAATACAGAATTCTAGATGCAACCTTGCCTTGTTCAAAGCTCTAATTTCCTGTTCAATATGTGAGGTATTCTAAAATCCTGGTGAGTGCGAGTACAAATGTTTGTCGTACTTCTCCATGTGTATCTCCTGACAGTGTATGGGATTTTGATAACGACTTCAAATTAGCCACGATTTGAGTGTGAGTGTGTGTGTAGTATTGTTCTCATGAGGGGTGATATTCTTAATTTTGTTTCCCAGGTCACGTCACTTGTTGGCCTCGGTTTTTGGGTAGTTTTGTGATAGACGTTTTTACCAATTGGGTCATTTCTGGTCCAATTTAGTCTTCACAACTTTGTGCTTTATTACTGATTATTTCTGCGTACTTCTTTAAGCAATTGTGTGCATTTCCAGTCACTCAATTTCGATGTATAATTAGTTTCCAATAGTTTAATATTACATTACAGTAAAAAAGCTTGAGCTTGTACAAACCGCGGGGTAGGATGAGCGGTGGGTCAAAAAAGCAAACAAAGAAATGTTTAAGTTTCCAATGCATCATAGCTAGCCATACTCGCGTTTAGCCTGCACCGTCAATAAGTTTTTGTGATATTTTGGCAGGTAGGGCGTCAATTCGGGACACAGCTACCCACCACATCTTTGTTTAACGGGAACCACGTGCGTTCAGACTTCCGATAATGGGATCTGGAAGAGCAATAAAAACGGGCAAAGTGTTAACTGGGTAATGACGAAAATGCGAATGGCACAGAAAGACAACTTACAGTTGCCATGAGCCATGAGTTTAAAAAATGCAGTAGGGGTTGTGAAAAAATTGAACATATTGTGTATGGGGTATTTGTGTCTTGGGAGTGGGAGATTTTTCGGAGCTAGAAATCGAGGAGACCTTTGAAGAAACCGAAAGAAGTGGATCCAATACGCATGCCCGAAAGAGTGTTATACTGCAATCTCTCATGAAGAAAAAGGTGAGTCAACATTCCAGCCCGCTCTGTTGATGTAACAGTTTTAGCTCATATCCTTGGAGGTTAGTCATCGGAGAGGGAACAAATAGGAAGTTACGTGGATGGGAGGGGTCAGTCAAGATATGGTGGTTAATTAACATGTCACTTCGGTGAAGACGGTAGGTAACGAAGAATATATCTAAACTGTATAACCTTTCCTCAAAGGACATGTTTTGCATATCATGGACATGCTTAGTAGCACGTATCTAGGCTTTGATGAGAAGGGACACATTTTTGCATAGGCAATGCTGCCAAGCCTGCACAGCGTATTCCAAG
>JACCGJ010018368.1:0-27369 GCA_013407085.1 Atriophallophorus winterbourni | reverse complement strand
AATAATAATAATAATAATAATAATAAGAATAATAATAATAATAATAATAATAATAATAATAATAATAATAATAATAATAATAGTAATAATAATAATAATAATAATAATAATAAAAATAATAAAAATAATAATAATAATAATGTATATTCTCGGATACACCAAGTCATGCCATGCATGATCATTTGTTTTCATGAATAAATACAGCAAATAAAACGGTAATTTTACAAATGTTAGGGTCAAACATAAATACATTTTTTTGTTAACAACCGTAAAAAATAGTTTGATAAGATTTGTACAGATCTTAGCTTGTTAAAAACATAAAGTTGATAGTATATCCGAAAAATAAATAATAATGGTTCATGTTTTTAACGAATACGACAGTAATTGTTTGATATGGGTTAATTACAGTTTGGGTGGGTCAGGACCGCCATGTTTATTCATGTATGATGAATGGTAAGCGAATGGTATGTATGAATGGTATGTATGAATAGTAAACGAATTGTTGCTCTAATGTTTGCATCCATGCACTTCAAATGTCTACCACCCGCCTGAAGCTAGGCAGCCCTCAATCAATATGGTGACGTCTCGCCACGGTCTGCTATCCTCACTGAGTGCATGGAGATTAGGAATCAACCGACAAGCCGACTGTTTTTCTGCACCAGCGTAACGAATTACTTAACAACAAAGGTCATTTCCTAAACTGGGAACCTGAAACGTCCGGTCCATGTTTTCGGGATTTTCATACGACGTCTCAAGTTATGATCTCCGGACGGGGTGGTGTCACAGAGAGGACAAATCACATCGGTCGGTTTGCTTACTTTAGCGGGGTGAACATGGAACACGTGTTGAGCAAGCGTTTATTCGGAAAATCTCAACGAACCACAAACGTTGCAGGTGAAACTGTAGGCATTGTATTTCGAAGTAGGTTCGCCACGAAAACATATCATGGCCGGCTTTCAAAATGATACATTGTATTGGAAGGAAGCTCGAGTGTTTTTTCGAGGTTCGCGTTTTATCGAAACAGCTACCGCACAGATCATAGTCGTGACAAACAAGTATTTGAATTGTCGCAGTCGAAATTTACTTTTGTGGCATGCATTGCAAATAATATTTTCGTTTTTTGAAGGCATTGCACTTTGAAAAATATCAGAGGCGTAAGAAAATCAGATGTGTTTAACAATGAGCTAAAGAGGCTGAATATCAAGGTGGATGCCCTGCAAGAGACGCGATTATCAGACACGTTTTATGGAATGGAATGGGTTCTGATGAGCATGGACTGCATGGAGTTGGGTTTGCAATGAGAAACAGCCTACTTAACGCAGAAGAACCGAGCAGCTGTAAAGAGAACGGATTTGGACTCTAAATCTGAGGGGAATTACTGGTACCATTACGTTTATCATCGTTTATGCACCGACGCTCTCTGCGGCACATTCAGAAAAAGTCGCTTTTATCATAACTTCACAACAGTAAACATGAACGTGCCACAAAATTGGTGCAGTTGTATTAGGTGATTCCAATGTTGGAGTTGGTGCAGATTACGAGAATTTGCAAAACTATCTCGTAAGGTTAGCAGGAGGTAAAACCAATAAAAATGGACAACACTTTTTAGAAAATTGCACAAAATTTATTATTTGTGTCAGTTACACTTTTTTCAAACAAAACCACAGCAAAAAGTCGTTTGGAAACATCCTCACTCAAAACTTTGGCTTCAAATCGATTTTATTCTTGTTGAGAGTACTAATATAGGAAGCGTACTCCTTACCAGATCAAAGCGCATAACTCGGCACCGTATATTCACTGGTCTGTGCAAAATTGAATCTTCATCACATGAGATTCCAACTATCAAATTGCCTGCTAAATTAAGAATGGACGTCACTCGCATGTGCAAGCCTAATCTAGCTGCGCGATTTGCAAAAGCCTTCACAACCGAGTTCAACAAGACAACGCCACTCTACTCGGCTTCAGAAACTAGTAATGGATAAAAAACTGCATACGAAAAATCACACTCCCCACTTTCGGTCCGAAGACAGCTAGAACGAGCGACTGGTTCGAAGCAAAATCTTCCGAGATGACTGTCGTGCTGGATGATAAACGGACAACATTCTTGAGGTTCAAAGTTATACGGTCAGATGATAACTTACGGTTTCTGAGATCAGCTAGAAATAAGGTCTAACAGACGGGAAGACGATGTTGAAATGACTGTTGGATGGAAATTCGCCTCAGCATCCAAAAATTTGTGGATACTGAAACTTTCCACGGTATGTATGATGAGATCAAGAGAGTCATTGGTCCAAACAAAATTAAAACGGCTCCCATTAAGTCTGTAACTGGTAACCCGATTGCCGACAAAACTCAACGGATAAAAAGATGAGTCGAGAACTTGTCCTCTCTCTAATCTGGGGTCAGTACGTTTTCACCGCATGTACTTGAAAATATTGAGTGGTTGCCAAACATTGAACACACAGATACTCTCCGTATTCTTGATTAGCACAATAGGGGAATCGATCGCTCAGCGAATTGAAAGGCCGCTGGTGACGACGCAATTCTAACTGAGCTCATCAAATGCTGTGGATCAGCATTATATCATTTGCTTCTCAAGTGCTGGCAGGAGAAGTATGTCCAACAAGAGATACGAGACACGAAAACAATCACGCCATTGAAAAATACGGGTGATAGAGGTGACTGCGACAATAACAGAGGAATCTTCCTTGTAAGTACTGTAGGCAAATTGTTTGCTGAATTCCTACAGATCCGGCTACAAATTTAACCTGCATCACTCACTTTCAATGAGCAGATACGCCATCTTATTACTAAAGCCAAGCAAAATATGAACATTATACACAGATCCATAATTAAGCGTCATTGTAAAATAGAAAAATATAAATTATTCACCATTTCTCTTCTAGACTTTTGTAACATAATATAAACCAATTTAAATACACCCGATGTCATAGTTTTAGAAAAGATACTACATACTTTCTCAAAATTTATTATCAAATAATCGTGATGAAAAAGATGTATGGTTTATCGGTCGGTAGTTCGTGACTGTGTTTCGACCAAGATTTGTGTTTGGGAATAACAACTGAGTGTTTCCATTTGGGCGAAAAGGTATCAAAATCTATGAATGCGTTGAATAGTTTCAGCAAGAGAAGTTGAATGTCTTTGCCACCCATTTTGTATATGGCTAGATATATGCCTGTTATGTCAGGCTTGAGACTGACAGCTGCTTGCTAAAAGGTTTATACTCAATTTATTTAGTGTATAAGCCAATGGAAGTTGACTGGTTGTGTAAACGTCGTTTGAATTGTTGTAGGTGTAACGACCAATGTCGTTAGTTAACGCGTAGATCTCCCGTCCCTAGTTCGACAAATTCAGAACCACGATTTGGGTTTACTACGGTACTGTAATTAATGACAGTTACAATAATAATGGTATACAAACCTCAATTATATAGGAACGCACCGGTACAATGGAGTCAAAACTCCAGCAATAATAGATTCAATGAAAATGACGACCTGACGCATAAAAACTAGAAATAGTTAATTTACCAATGTTGTCGTCCAAATTTCCGTATGAAACAACAAATGACACACAAATTGGTGTCCAAATTGAAACAATAAAATGAGCCCAAATACCACGTGCAAAAATATGTGGAATTTAATGGCAGCCAAGCAAAATCAATTAGTTCAACAAAACAAAAAATGTGTACAAGTGGATCGAACAGTATCAAAAACGTATACACAAATATGTAAAACCGTGAAGAATTAAGAAAAAATCAATTTGTTTAAATAGAAAAATAAGAAGGAATTTTACACAAATTTCTTGTCATTTACACCGCCCGCCAAATTCCTTCTAGAGCTAACTTCTGAATGAACAAACTGATTAGTTCCACCTTCCTAACTACCCGACCCTGAATAAAGCAGAATGGCAATGACTCTATTTAGTGGCGAGTCACACGCCACGTCGCATCGCCATCATTGGACACATGTGGCTTTTTATAGGGAAATAGTTTGCCGGACTAAGACCCACCACGTCCTCAGGTTCTGCCGTTCTCCCTTTAGGAATTTTAAGCTAGCCCTATCTGCGCCGCCATGCCAGACTTCGAGCATTTATCTTCTTGTGCTCCTTCCAGCAGACAAATTTTCCGTATATCACGTGTTACCAAACCATTTTTTGAGCGAACAACAACAGTCCTGACCAGATCATCTTTGCTCACATGAACATCTACAACAATACCAAGTGGCCAAGCACGCTTCGAAGTTCCAACATTGCTCAATAATACCACACCCCCAACACGAAAATTGCGTTTGCGATTGATCAGTTTAGTTGCCGGTCTGGCATCTAACCGTTTACAGGTTAAGCATTTCGCGAGTGCTCGCTTCACGCATGATAGCCCACTGATCGGCTAAAATTTCCTGCGCAGGACGCTGAGGGTATGCGCTGGCCCAGAATGTCCTTCGAGCAGATAAACATCGAAAATCAATAGGTCAGTAACATTATGCCTTTTAGAAATTATAATGGGATGAATGCTTTCATCTGCAAGATCAGAATGCCTCAATCGACCACCAACTTTCCAAATACCTCGATCAATAAATGGGCGTAACTTCTTCAATGATGACAAATTGAACTCGCAGGGCTCACTTAGCGCCTTATCACCAAATACATTCCGCTGCGTCAATCGAATAATTTCTGCTTCGGCATTTCGGAATTCGTCTAATCCGATCTTGCCTACCGATAAAGATCCATTGGAACAATGACCAAACATGATAATAACATAACGCTTGAAAAGGATCAGCCATGCAATCGAGCGTACAAGCCGTTCCCAACTAGAGAATCGACGAAGAATGACGTCTATTCCGCACTCTGACTCAACCGAAGTAATGTTACAATTGGCACGCTTGAATTCAATTCGTTCGCTGCACTGTGGATCAACTACTTCAGGCCACATATCAATGGTTTGTTTCAGGAAGTCGGGGCCGTTCAACCAAAATTCCAATCGAGACAATTCCATAACACCTCTGGAGGCCAAATCAGCCGGATTTAATCGTGTACCAACATGCCTCCACTGGCAAGGTATCGTGTGTTCATGTATGAAGGTCAAACGATTCGCTACGAACGTTGAGAAACGACTGGTTCGATTAGTGATATAATACAAAACGGTCATCGAATCAGTCCAAAAGAAAACGTTTTTGACAAGTTCACCAAAGGCGGATTTCAGAATCAGATATACACGTACCGCAAGTACAGCTGCGGCTAATTCCAACCTAGGAATCGATACCGCTTTCAATGGATTCACTCAAGATTTTGAAAATAATAGACGAACCGGTGACATGACCGAATCATTATACAAACGTCCATATGCAACAGCGCCATGGCCAGATTCCGAAGCATCGCTGAAAACGTGAAGACTCAAGGACGACATACTCTCATTCATTTCGCTAATGCGTCTTGGAATACGTAATTCCTTGATTGCATGCATGCTACTGATCCACTTATCACACATTAGTTGAAGATCATCACACATCGTCTCGTCCCAACCCAAAGGTTTTCTGCAACAATTTTGTAGTGAAACCTTCCCAGGAAAAATCCAAGGACTCATAAGGCCAAGTGGGTCATACAACCCACTTACAACTGACAACAAACTTCGTTTCGTCGTTGGGCGTTTTGACAGATTCGGATCAAACGCGAATTCGTCAGTGTCTGCATCCCATTTAACACCTAGCATTCTTTCGGTCGGAAGCTTATCTTGACTGATAACTCGAACATTAGGTGCGCGTTCGTCCTCCGGCACATCTTCAAGTAAATTACGATCATTGGAAATCCATTTTGTCAAACGAAACCCTCCCATTCGTAACAATGCAGACAACTGCTCCACCAAGGATTTTGCTTCGAGTTCAGTAGGCACTGATATCAAACAGTCATCCACATAAAAATTTCTTGAAACATAGTCTCCGATTTTCTTTTCAAATAAATGCGGGAATTGCTCAACCGTTTTGCGCAGTGCGAACGTTGCGCAGAATGGAGACGACGTTGCACCAAAAGGATGAACCGTCATCCGAAACCTTTTAATGGGACCCGAAATGTCATTTTTGTCCCACCAGAGAATTCGAAGAGCATCTCTATCATTCTCTGACACCTTTACCTGTAAGAACATTTCTTCGATATCAGCGGCGACGGCATAGGCGTGTAAGCGGAAGCGTATCAACACGTCGATCAAATTCGTTGTCAGATTTGGTCCTTGAAGTAGGGCATCATTCAACGATACACCGTTGTTTTTAGCAGCACAATCGAACACAATTCTAAGCTTCTCTGGTTTCTTAGGATTGAAAACAGGATGGTGAGGCAAATATCAAGCATGATTCTCGTCTGCATTACACGGAACGGTTTCGATATACCCAGTAGTCAAATGATGTGCCATTATCTTGTTGTAGCGTTCGAATAACGCACTGTCACGTTCGAATCGAAGCCTCAAGTAGCCCAAGCGCTTTTCCGCTATCCAATAATTTGCGGTAAGTTTACGTCTATCACCCCTCCATGGTAGCGGCACCTGGAAGTGACCGTCAATAAATTTTGATCGTTTTACTAGAGAAAATGCTTCTTCATCCTCACGCGATCGTTCCTTGCCTTCTGTGGCAATATCCGCAAATTCAGTATTGTATAGCCTCCTGATACATTCATCAATGGACCCTTCATCCGTAGAAGAATATAAACTGAAGACATTTTTCGAGTCTTGGCATGCCGGTCCTTGCAAAATCCAACCCAACAATGTTTTCGTTGCAAATGGACGGCGCCTGCCTCCTAATCGCTGTTCTAACGCCCAATGCGCTTCCGGAACGTTACATCCAATCAGCAAGGTTATTTCTTGTCCAACATTCTCCGAGAATGTTAGATCCTTCAAATGATCATATCTTGCGATGATACTATTCGGGGAATTCATTGTTACTTCAGGTAACTTAGAAACCGTGTACGCTTCGGCAACATGAATTACTTCATCCCCGTCAACGGAATATACATTGAAACTCAATACTGAACTTTTCAATCTTCGATGCAAACCGAGCGAGGTTATCGACACATCAACTGCGACACTAGGCATACCGAATTTCTCAACAAATCTTTGTGAGATCAAAGTGGTATCCGAGCCATTATCGAGTAACGCTACGACTGGAACAAGCCCCACAGGCGTGTCAATTTTCACCGTCAGGTAACCCAGGCTTACTGCTGGACTGAGAGCAGTAGCACTGTAATTAATAGTTTTTTGTTGCTCACTTATACGATTATAATGTAGAGACAAATGGTGACGTCTACCACACCCTTCGACGGAGCAAACAGTCGGCACCTTGCAGTCGCATGCTTTATGAGACCGGTTCAAGCAAACGTAGCCCATACCGTGTTGCTTAGCAATAGCCCATCTGTCTTTCACATCAGCCTTCAGATATGTAGGGCAGTTTTCTATTCGATGAGGTCCTTTACACTGGTAGCATTCTATTCGCATTGATGGGGAGTAACTTGTGGTCATGTACACTCTCCGTCCTTCGGACAATTTCAATTTCTCTGATGGCTTAGTCTCATTAATGAGCATGCCAAACCTGCTCCTGGCGATTCTCGCTTTGCGGGAGACAAACTCGGATAAACGTGCAAAGTCAACTTCTGACCCATCAGCGGCAATCGTATCTGCCAGGTCAGCCCATTGCTGTTGTAGTTCAGCCGGCAAACATTTGACCAATCCTTCCAAGGTGGTGACAGACTTCAAGTCTGCTTCACAGCGCATTTGCTTCAAAGCAATCTGACAACTTTCCATCTTCAAAGCAAGGTTTGACAGACTATCCGAATCGCTTCTTACTTTGGCTGCTTCACTCAACACCTCGGTCAATAACGAGCGTGCAACAACATGAGGCAGGCCAAACATTTCCTGTAGGATGCTGCGTGCTCTTTTATACCCGTCTTCAGGCGACAGCATCACACAAGCATCAATCGCTTTTCGAGCATTGCCTCGGCAATAATACATAAGATATAGCAAACGCTGTCCGGAATCGCAAGTTCTCGATTCTATATAACACTCAAATTGCCGAATAAATTTCCAGTAATCCACCGAATTGCCATCAAATGTAGATAACTCTACCCTAGGCAATGAAGCAACATCGTTGACGACCCTTTGTGACATCTTCACCGCTTCCGACTCAAAATGTCGATTAACCGGAACTTCAGCAACATAGTTGTCGTTGACACTGCATCCGCCCAAACGAGCTATCGTCTCCTTAGCAATCACTAAATCTCTCTCTAATTCGAGCTCACGCACAGACGGCCCATGTTTAGATTCGAAATTAGGACTACCTCGAGATGATATACAAGAGCTACGCGAGGCGGAACCAACAGTGTCACTATCACCATTACAGGCAAGCTTATCAGTGGTGTTCAGACGTTTCGATTTACGTGGCATTATCAAAAATGGCGAAACACAAAATTAAAAAAAGGCAAGAACGTCACCAATGTTTGAACAGAAATGAGTAGATGTACGAGGGTCCAAGTTGATCCTCGTTCCGCTGGATTGGCGATCCAATTGACTGTATCCAATTATGCAATTCGATTTGAGTGCTTCCCGTCAAGTTCGGGAAGAAAACGAATACTTCTCGTCCAGTTGGAGAAGAACCAAAATCCAGTTCCACAATTGAGTACTGTTACGACCAATGCCGTTAGTTAACGCGTAGATCCCCCGTCCCTAGTTCGACAAGTTCAGAACCACGATTTGGGTTTACTACGGTACTGTAATTAATGACAGTTACAATAATAATGGTATACAAACCTCAATTATATCGGAACGCACCGGTACAATGGAGTAAAAACTCCAGCAATAATAGATTCAATGAAAATGACGACCTGACGCATAAAAACTAGAAATAGTTAATTTACCAATGTTGTCGTCCAAATTTCCGTATCAAACAACAAATGACACACAAATTGGTGTCCAAATTGAAACAATAAAATGAGCCCAAATACCACGTGCAAAAATATGTGGAATTTAATGGCAGCCAAGCAAAATCAATTAGTTCAACAAAACAAAAAATGTGTACAAGAGGATCGAACAGTATCAAAAATGAATACACAAATAGGAAAAACCGTGAAGAATTAAGAAAAAATCAATTTGTTAAAATAGAAAAATAAGAAGGAATTTTACACAAATTTTGTCATTTACACTCGTCACTCCCGGTAGAAAGATCTCGTGGCTGTTAGCAGGCCAAATAGTTTCCGTGACAGAAAATACTCAGTGACGATTGGTCGCGACAGACCCAACGTTGGAATTGCATTTGGACCGTACATTGTCTCTATTGCAGGAAACAAGACAGTACTCAACGTTGGAATTCAATTTGGACCGTATTTGACTCAATTGGAGAAAATACAGTACTCAACGTTGGAATTCGATTTGGACCGTATTTGTCTCAATTGGAGAAAATACTGTACTCAACGTCAAATTTGTGGACGCTACAGTACTCAACGTCGAATTCGCTGACGTCAATATGCCTGTTACCCGCAGTTTTGTGGGAAAGATCAAATCCTCCCAACGATTGGTCGATAATGGAACGGAAGACACCGCAGGTGAGCGCATTCTTTGTTCTGTTGAGGGCTCTCGAGGTAGCCTTAGGGGTTCAACGATAGATTCAAACATCCTTGTTCGTAAGGCTAAGATGCGTTTGGAACGACTAAAACTGTCGCAGGAACGTGAAGTTCTCGAAATGCAGCACAAAGAGAAATTGCTTGATGCGGTACAGGAGGTTGAAATGGCCGAGATTGCTGCTTCTGCATCCGACGATGCAGATTCACGGTTGCAAGATATTGATACCAATCAAAAGGTTTCAAGTTATCTTGCGCATTGTGGGCCTCAAAAGCCAGAAGTAGCTGACTACCCTCGTTCGGAGGTAGAAGACTCTCTTCGTATTGAAACGCCCGGTAGTTTCCCAAGATCTGACCTTCCGAAGATAGAATTGATGTCTTTTGATGGTTCAGCTAGTACCTACTGGAAATTCTTTCGTCAGATCGAGACCTATGTGGAGTCTAGAACTCGTGATGACGGACAGAGGTTTCTATATTTGCTACATTATTGCCGAGGTGTAGCAAAAGAAGCTATTGAAGAGTGTGTCATGCTGCCACCTGAACGTGCGTACAAGCGGGCGAGATCAATCCTGAAGGACCTCTTCGGGCAACCGCACACAATAGCAAGATCCATGCTGGAAGGACTGTTCAGTGAGTTTGAAGCAGCACCTTACAATCCGCAACGATTGTCACACCTGGTGATAAAGATGAGTAATTGCCAAATTGCTTTAGAGCAAATGAACTACACTGCGGACCTCAATTCATTGATGGTGCTTGAACGCTTGGTCCGCACACTTCCTCTGTATCTACAGCAGCAGTGGGCTGAGAACGTCGAGCAGCGTACCTGCGAAGACCGAGAGCCAAATTTCGCGGATTTGATGGGCTTTATCAGTCTACGGGCAAAGTTTGCTAACAGCCGGTTCGGTCAATTAGTGGAGCAAAATCGCAAGGGTAAGAACGCTTACACGAGTGAAACTGGTAATAAACCAGTCGTGAATAGAAAGCAAACCTTTGCTCAGTGGCGTGCAGACGACACAAAGAAGATTGAAAATCCAGGATGCCCAACCTGTGGGGGTACTCATGGAGTGGCATCTTGCCAAGACTTCATTACTGCCGACTGCGAAACACGTTGGCAAAAGGTGAAGCAGTTTCGCCTGTGTTTCAAATGCCTGAAGGCTGGTCATGACAGAAAATTTTGTCGTGTCACAAATTCATGTCAGGTCGTTGGCTGTAAGGCTTCTCACCACACATTGCTGCATTGGGAACCTAAGGTCCAGTTTCACGTTGAAAGCAAAACAGTGAGCATGACGAACTGTGGGCAAGTTGTCTCTATGGGAGTATTACCTGTTCGCTTGGTAGGACCTGGAGGTTCTTTGGAAGCATACGCATTTCTTGATTCTGGTTCTGATACGACAGTCGTTTGCCGTGAAGTCGCTGAAAAACTTGGACTTGAGATGCAAGCTTCAGAAACTCGCATTAAGACGATGAACAGTACAATGTCCGCTCGCGAGCATGCTAGTGAGTTCAAGTTGGAATCGCTTAACCCTTTCAGGACGGATGTAACCTTTTGGTTACATGAACTTCGCAAATCATTTTAAGCTAATTCTAACTGAATTTTCTAAATTTTTTTGCACGGCGGCATACAGAATTTTGTCAACTGAAGGGTGGTTTTCTTCTTTGTTCGCAATTATCATTGACTTGTCCACAGTGAAAGAGAAAGTATGTGCTGGTACGGGTTTCGAACGTATCCTCACAATTCGCAGTTTTGTGAGCCGAATAAAAATCGTGTGAAAGTCTCAGTTATTATAAATTTTGTTCCAGTATAAACTTAGTGATGCCTACAAAGACATTATGTAAAAGAAATTTGAATAAATCAGAAAATCTTCGAAATGCGTTGCGTTTAGATAGATGTAACCTTTATGTTACATCCGGCAGAAGTCACAAAAATCGTACGCTGGTGGCTTATGGCGGATGTAACCAATTGGTTACATTTTGGTATTTTTTCAAATATGTGAATATCACAAACTTTTTATATTTTTTGTGTTATTTCACCCCTGGGCAACTCGTTTCCGAAGAAAAAATATTTTATTCCGGGTTAGAAAATAATTCAGGCATGAAAGGGTAAATGGACTGAAGATAATTGACATCAACGAGGCTTTGGTCGTTGATGAAATCATGCCCTTTGCAAACATGCGGCCTCGTTCAAAATTAGCAGGTCGATGGTCCCATCTCAAGGATGTGGTATTTGAGGAAACTGACCGTAAACGCATAGTTATCTTGATTGGATGTGACATCCCGGAAGCACATTGGGCAATCGAACAGCGATTGGGTGCTCGGAACAGCCATACGCTGTGAAAACCCTACTCGGTTGGGTGTTGTTGGGACCTACGAACTATAGAGCGCATAAAACAGCCCTGGTCAATCTGCTCTCTGGCGGAATTTGTGAAATAGAATCGCTGTTGAGAAGAATGTACGACTCGGAATTTGAAGATTCGAGTTGCATTAGGAACTCCCCTTCCGTCGAAGATAGAAAAGGTACTTCAGCGGTGGAGAAAGAATCAAGGCTAGTCGATGGGCATTACGTAGTACCTCTTCCCTGGAAGGATAGTGTCCCCAAACTTGCCAGTAATCGGTCAGTCGCGTTCAAAAGGATAGAAAGTCTGAGAAGGCGTTTCCTAAAAGATCCTCAATTTTGTCTAAAATACACAGAAGTGATGAATGCCAACGTGACCAAAGGGTATGCAAGGAAGGTTGGACCGTATGTTGCCGAGAGTAGTCGGCCCTTGTGGTATCTACCTCATCACGCTGTGTTGAACCCCAAAAAACCAGAAAAACTTCGGGTAGTACTGGATTGTGCTGCCAAATTTCATGGGTTTTCACTGAACGATATGCTGTGCCAGGGCCCTGATACAACAGCGAATCTGGTTACCGTGCTTTTGCGCTTCAGGAATAGGTCAGGTAGCTCTAGCTGCAGACATTGAAGAAATGTTCATGCAAGTTAAGGTACCTGACAAAGATCTATCGGCATTACGATTTCTGTGGTGGGATGATGCGGATGTCAAAAAAGACCCGGTCGAATTTGAGATGACAGCTCATCCATTCGGAGCTACGTCTTCCCCATTCTGCGCCAATTATGCTCTTCGAAAGACCGCAATGGATTTCGCTGGTGATTATGATGAATTTACCCAACGTGCTGTTATGGAAAAATTTTATGTTGATGATTGTTTGGTATCATTTGACTGCTCTATTGTCGCCAAGAAATTCGTTGACCAATGTCGACATATGCTTTCTCGAGGCGGCTTCCATTTAAGGAAGTGGGTGTCAAACGATAAACGTTTGTTAAAAGACCTGTCGAGTTCAGATTGTGCCACATTTACGGTCAATATGAGTAATTCATACGATCATGTGCATGGAGCATTGGGTTTGCAATGGAACGCGGATAGCGACGTCTTTGAATTTCGATTCAACCTACCCGAGAGGCCAATGACTCGTCGTGGTATACTATCGGCTGTGTCATCCTTTTACGACCCGTTGGGGCTTTTGTCTCCACTTTGCCTTCCCCCAAGATGCTACTTCAAAGACTCTGCAAATCGGGTCTTGGATGGGAACAACCTATTTGTGAGGCTGATGAAGTCTGTTGGAACGATTGGTTGCGGTTAGTCAACGTCATTGAAACCGTATCTGTGTCAAGATGTATCAGATGTGCCGATAACAACTCTCAATGTAACTTCGAGCTGCATATATTCGCCGATGCCTCAGAGACAGGGTACGGTGCTGTAGCATACGCTAAACACATTTCAAGTGCAAACGAATGTCAAAGCTGTATTCTTTTTGGAAAATCCAGAGTAGCTCCCTTGAAAACTGTCACTGTTCCCCGCCTCGAGCTCAATGCTGCAGTATTGGCTGTACGTGTCAGTGAGTTGTTAAAGGAAGGAATGGCTGAACTTTTCTCTAAAATCTGTTTTTGGACTGATTCGATGATAGTCCTGCACTATATATGCGACACTACTTCTAGATTCTCTACGTTCGTCGCCAACCGCCTAGCGATTATACATACGTATACCGAGTCATCACAGTGGAATCATGTAAATTCAGGTGAAAATCCTGCAGACCTGGCTTCAAGGGGCATACGTTCGAAATTTGAGTTGGAGCGATGGTTGACAGGCCCTGTTGTATGGCCAGAGCGAAAATTTCTGAACCTGGATACAAACACAGTTCATTCTCCGGAACTAGAATACAAAAGGGTTAATATAACATCGGCAAATAGCTCACTAGAATATGGTTTGAATGCTGTCGTCAACTATCACTCTAGTTGGTCGAAGTTGCTCAGGAGTATTGCATGGCTGACAAGGTTTGTTGATTACCTCAAACTGAAGTCACCGGAGCGGAATTCGTTGAGATCACTGTCTGCAATCACAGTATCCGAACTGCGAAATGCAGAAAGAAAAGTAATCATGTTCGTGCAGCAGGAAGTGTTTGCTGATGAGCTTGCACACTATGAAACGAAACAGAACAAGAAGTGCCTGAGGCATCGCAGATTTGCCAAGTTGAACCCGATAGTCCTGGATGGAGTCTTATGTGTTGGTGGACGTTTAAATTATTCCAGCTATCCTGTGGCTTTTCGTACCCCAATTATCTTACCCTCGCGGCATACTGTCACCGAACTCATCATCCGGTATTTTCATGAAATTGAAGGTCATTGTGGCATGGTTCATGTGCAGAATTTAATACGCAGACAATTTTGGATACTTCAAGGGGGTCGCGCAGTGAAAAGGGTGATAGGGAAGTGCACCCGGTGTCGTAAAAGACTGGCAGTCGAGTGTAAGCAGATGATGTCTCCACTTCCATTGGCTCGAATTCAGCAGGGACTGCGTTGTTTTGAATCGGTTGGTTTGGATTATTTTGGACCTTTCCCAGTCAAACGTGGTCGTTCGATTGAGAAAAGGTATGGCTGTGTCTTCACTTGTCTACGTGTTCGAGCGGTTCATATTGAAGTTGCACACTCGCTCACTACAGATTCGTTCATCATGGCACTGATGCGTTTCGTTAGCAGGCGAGGGAAACCCGTTGAGATTTACAGCGACAATGGCACGAATTTTGTAGGGGCCGTTCGAGAGCTGAAAGAGCACATTCAAAGGCTCGATAACCACGTGATCGCTAATCGTCTAGCTGTTCATCATATCCAATGGCACTTTAACCCCCCTAGTTCTAGCCATAGAGGCGGCGTTTGGGAACGTATGGTGCGTTCAATCAGAAATATTTTAAACGCCATAGTAAATGCGCAGACGTTGACGGACGAAAGTTTGCATACTTTTATGTGCGAAGCAGAACGTATATTGAATGATCGACCTTTGGTGCCACCGTCATTGGATAGCCGCGACGATGGACCTCTGACTCCAAACCATCTTCTGTTGATGGGAAGCAACATGGGGATCCCTTCTGATGCTAGTTTACGTGATCGGTATACGCGTCAGTGGAAGCAAGTGAATTATCTCACTGGGATCTTTTGGAATCGATGGATCAAGAAGTATCTCCCAACCTTGCAAAGAAGGCAAAAATGGTTGAAGCCAGAGAGAAACTTGAAGAAAGGCGATGTCGTACTGCTAGTGAGTGACCAAGTCCCAAAGGAAAAGTGGCCGCTAGGGTTGGTGCTCGAATGTAACGATAGTGGAGATGGATTAGTTCGAGAAGTCACCGTGCGCTCATCCGCAGGAATCTTGGAGAGTGACGTTAGGAAGCTATGTTTGCTTGAGGGTGCCGAATAGTGTAGCGGTAGGTTGTAGAATAGGGTGTACCTGAGGTGTCGGGCCCGAAGCTGGTGCTTAAGGTGGGAGGCGGGTTTTCGGATCTGCTGACCCCAGAAATACCACCAAGCATTCAGTCTGCCGGTTGCATGCGAAGACGAACGTTGATTACATTGAAGGCAAATGTTTTAGGTGGGAGGCAGGTCTTCGGGTCTGCCAACTCCAGAGATACCACCAAACATTTGATCGTCGAGTCGCTGTCATTGGTCGCGCAGGTACACGGTTCGGGTAGCCAGTTAGAGGAGAGCCCCGCAGTTCAGTGTTTGTGTCTCTACTTGCTTTTCAGATTTTGAGGAATTTTGGTGGGCGGTGTATGAATCCGCGTCGATGTCTTGAAAATTCCTCTTTCGGTCCAGCAAGATCAAACGAACTGGAGACATTTGTTCCCTTCCCTACACCCGTGTTCCTTATCAAGTTTTTTGTGTCATAGTTTTCCCGTGATATTTTTTGTTTGTTCCTCAAATTGAAAATAACATTTAAATTAAATGTTATATCTGTGAGAGTTTTCTTTCCCGAACATTTTTTCTTTGTTTACCTGCACTTCGGCTTTTGCACATTTTGATTTGTCTGTTACCCGTGTTTACCGTCATTGGAAAACGGTAATGTTTTGTGCTCTCAACTGAGCTGTTTGACTTTCGTTTATTGAACGCGTTGGGTTTGCATTGAAACCTTTATTCGAATACTGTTGAGGTTTTTTATATATTGCTTCTTAATCGTCTTTGTCAATATAGTACAGCGTTAATTGACGTATTGTTCTGATTTGGGATCGATTCGTAAACGCTCGTCACTCCCGGTAGAAGATTCTCGTGACTCGTAGCAGGTAACTAGTTTCCGTGACAGAAACTATTCCCCAGTGACGATTTGGTCGCTACAGATATTTTATATTTTTTATATACATTTTTATATGCTCCATATACCTTGTCATCCTATGGTTATTGTTAAGATTTCTGCCATACAATTTTCTGAGTATCTGAGTTTCTGAGTTTCTGAGCTGATGATAATGAATATGTCTTTGACAACTTTATTTTCAAAGGCATTTGTGTTTGATATTCATGGGTTATTATATGTTCATTGCATATATGTTCTACATCTCTCATATTCGTAGTTCATGTTTATTCATGGGACATACATCGATTGATGAATGATGCATTTGTGGTAGCCACCTCTGGAAATTCGATCAGCTAATAAATTATTATAAAACCTCGGGAATATGACAATATATAAAAATCAATCACAATGTGCCGTTGATCAAATTTGGCTTGAGGACGAAGCATTTAAGCATTTATACGATCACTTAAGCAACGGCAATTGTGTTTTTTGGTGAGATACGCTTCAGCGTACATCATGTTAGTCAAAATATAGAATATTAATAAATTTTTCGAGCTCGAGCACATCTCTACTATACGCGGAATCGATTGCATGTACTGCCAATGTTTTGAAATGCGTAACGTTTTTGCTTATGCAAAACAGTTTACGTGTTTTCACTGCAAAATAAAGAAGCATCAAAATTTCACAGACATTGCAGTTAATGTTTGTAAATCTAGATATTGTAATTATCTTCAAATTGATTGGCTGAATTATAAGAGCTTTGTGGATGAACCGTTCAATGGTAGTGCATCCCAACACAATTAACATTAGGTTTCGTGTATGATATTGTTTGTTATTTACACTGATATACTTTTGACCATGCATAATCTTACTGTCTGCAACGGATGATGGCAATCAGCCAGAAACTGTTTAGTATATAATCGTTCACTGTACGTTAGCAGTCATTTCCAGTGAATTGATCGATTCACATAGATCCACTGTGTCGAATGGTCATCCAATGTTCGACTTTGCCAGTGGTATTGACGTATAACATTCCTAACCAACATTTGTTTACTCTATTTAAGGAGCTCCCTGGTTCGCTGAAGTTTTTACACATGATTTCAACTTATCACATCCCTAAATAATGTTTTGTGGTTGTCTTATGGATATGAATCAAAAGCGATACGATAACCGCCCGCTAACTGAAATAACGTATGCGGCGCTGTATAATGTGTTATCGTGATGGGTCGACAACCAAATTTACGTTCGAACAAAGGAACGACTTTTGTTGTCACAGGGTTTGGGGTGTACTTGAAAAATGTTTTCGACTATAATGCAGTATGGGAAGCAGTTTAATTTATAACGCGAAACATAAACGCAAATCATGTCATTTTCAAGTTCTATGGGTGGAAAGTTTGACAATCTCGGCACACCTCCTTGTGTATCTATGATAAATAAACTACGCAAATCGCATTTTGTTTATTCATCGACTTAACCCGCATAACGCCATTTTTCTCATTGAAATTGTATCTATCGCGCGAACACTCAATGTTTCAAACTGCTAAATAAGTTTGTAAACGCTAAACACCGCAAAAAGCTGCTCTTGCTGCTCGCCAGCAATAAATGCGCAAGTATTAAGTGTTATATAATATTACGTAGGAAAAATTATATACTCCAATATCGTTATCCTCACAGTAAACGTAGGCACTCGTGATGGTCGGACATTTAATATTCACAACATGTCTGTATTCAAGAATGTTTTTTTTCTTGAAATGAGTGCATCAAATCTGCTTTACTGCTGTAAAGACGCGTGTTTGACGCATGTTTGTTGCAGAACGAAAAGTCATATCTTGTGCATAATCCATAAAGTGTAATTAGCCCGTTTATAAAGCGGATCACACTGACTTTCTGGTGATATACTTCATTTTATATTTTCCTCTGTTACGTCATTTGTTTATTTCATGGTATTAGGCTGAATGCTATTTTGAAAAAGCTGTTGTCGAACTATTTCTTAAGAAAAAAACCAGACTTTGCTTCAAGCTAGAAAATCTTCATTAGAGGTAAAATGTAATGGAAAATTTGCATGACATTTCAGGGAATCAAAATCATCTAAAACGAAACTTTGTAATAAATTGATGAGAGCAGTTAATTGGTAACGTTTCGCTTCTGATTCAAAAGCTTCGTCACACCAAGGGTATCAGTACGAACAGACATGAAGCTAAACTTTCGTTAACCGTGACTAATCATATGCTGATTAAGAATTGCACTGTCCATGGTAGGTGCTGCGATCGTCATGATAACCAGGCACGATCAATATTAACTGACGGACCACCACCCTTACGTGCCGTATAGTTTCGTAATTTTTCGGCTTAGCAATTTGTTTATTGACATCAGCTGAGAGATTAGCTACATTGATTACTCAGCGCGTACACTAAGGGTCGTGAGGTGATTTCAGCCCCATCAAACTTAATTGACTGCATTCCCGAAAGCATTTGTCATCTCAAACGCCTCAGCGATAGGTCGCTCAATGTCTAGTTTCATTCCCCGCCTTATTACTTCTACGTCATCAACTCAGTACTGCGACCTGTAACCGTCACGGATTCAGCAGGTGCTGAATATGTAATCTGTGATTAATATTTATTAGAATTGCTTGTCTGCTCTGAGTTTCGATCTATGCGTTCAATTATCCAAGTACTGAGTTCTAAATATATATATATATATATATATATATATACATTTTTTCCGTTCAATAATGGGAACGAATATACAGTAAGTAAGAAAAAAATTATAATGTCTAATAACAATAAGGTTTCATTTCAATTTTGTCAGGATTCACGGATTGCAAGAATGGGAAAACATTGAGAACAGAAATGGAAGGTAATTATGGAAATTATGTTACTTATGGAGTGAATTGTAATAAATTATCATGAAAATTGACAAATAAATTATAAATGCATCAATTCATGTTTTTTACGAAAAGATCGGTTCACAAGATGGAAAATGGAATATAAATCCATCAGCATAAGAAAATCGAAGAAATTCTGGGGGATAAGAGAGGGTGTGGTTAATATCATGAGTGTTGTATTTCACTCATTTCCTGTTTGCATTTGTTAATTATTGTGACCTTGACAATATATACGTATTGAATCCAACCAGCGCGGTTCGTTCTCTCTCGCTGTGTCTGAGCCGATTGTGTGAGAACTTGTTTGCAACTGTCTGGGCTGACTGCAGTGAATGGTTGGACTGTGAGAATCATTACCGCTCACGGATATAACTCCATTTTAGCGAGCATGCTACTTTATTCGTTACCTGAACTGAACTTCAATCTTAACGGATTCAATCAAGTCAATTTCTGCATTAATGTTCGTACTCGGAATCTTTGACATCAATGAGAATCAGTATCCTTCCCATAACAATTTCCTTGGGCGAATCACTTTAGCCTTCGGTGATTTATTTTGAATTTTCTATCTGTATGTCTTCATACAACATTGTAGCTATTATTTTTGTAATCTCTGGTAGATGTTTGTTAACCACATACCTCTACAAATTGTTGACCCCAACGTCTACAAATTGATGAACGTTTTCTAATTACGATCTGTTTATCCTCACAGTTATTTATCTGCGTCCGTATAACTTTTCTCATTCTCAAATTTTGATTTTTATACATGTCTGATTCCGAAGTCGCTATTGTCTTTTCTCTTGACACTAACGCACTAATGTAAGAGTGACTAGATAAACTAGAATTCCTGATACAGCAGTTAATTCCACTCTTCCGAAAGCAAGATTCTAGACCGCATAGAACGTTCCTCAATCGCTCACAGTCAAGATCCCGTCAGTCATCATCCTAGCGTCCCCAAAACGATCCAGAAACCTGATGGTATCACAAACGTTACGGTGATGCAGCTCGTAAGTGCACCAAGCCTTGTGCTTCTGGGTCATCAAAATCTCCATCGGGAAACTTGCAAGCAACTCAGTAACGACGACGGCTGCAGTTGGTAATTCTTCCTAGAGTCGTCTACTATTTATTTACGATCCATCAACCTCTCTCCGTTTCCTCATTGACACCGGTGCTGCGATCAGTGTAGTTTCACCATCTGTCAGAGAACGACAAAGCATATGCTACGCCATTTCTCTGCAGATTGCCAATGAAAGCGCCATTCAAACATACGGTCGTAAATGCCTTACACTCGACTTGGGCCTTCGACGCCAGTTTCCGTGGATTTCTGTAATTGCTATCACCCAGTATCCCATTATTGGAGCTGATTTTTTGTCATCCTTCGGCTTCACGGTCAATCTAAAAGACAGAAAACTACTAGACAGCATCACAACCCTATCAGTCTACTGCAACTCATCATCCATTCATTCAGTGGGCATACACCTTTCTCCTTCAACTGATTCTGGTTGTTTTAATAACATCCTCGATGAATTTTCTCAATTGACACACCCATCGTCCTACTCCGTAACTGTCAAACACGATGAGGTTCATTCGATTTATACAACAGGTCTGCCCGTTTCTGCAAGTCAACACCGCTTAGCTCCGGACAAACTAGAAGCAGCAAAGGCCGAATTTGAGCAATTGCCTCAGCTTGGCATAATTCGTCCGTCAAACAGCTGCTGGTCGTCACCTCTCCATCTTGTTTCAAAGAAATCTACAGGTGATTGGAGACTATGCGGTGACTATCGTGCACTGAATGCCCATACCGTCCCAGACCGTCAACCTATCCCACACATCCATGATTTTTCTTCTAATCTCTACGCTAAAACATTTTTTTTCTAAAATTTACCTTGTGCGTGCATATAATCACATCCCTATTGCCGAATGCGATATCAAGAAGACTGCCATCACTACTCCTTTTGGACTCTTCGAATTTGTTCGCATGCCATTTGGCTTACGTAATGAAGCACAGACATTCCAGCGTTTCATGGATCATGTCGTCAGAGGTCTGGATTTTGTTTTTGTCTACATAGATGATGTTTTAATTGCTTGTTCCTTGCCAGAAAAACACAAACGTCATTTATATCTTGTTTGTGAACGTTTTTTCTGATTTTGGACTCAACATTAACACTACAAAATGTCTTTTTGGTGTAAATTCTCTTGAGTTTCTTGGACATCACATTGATGCTCACTCAATCAAACCCTTAGCATCTTGAGTGGCTGCAATGAAGGGTTTTTCTATCCTCACTTCCATTAAAAAGTTGCAACGTTTTTCCGGTATGATAAACTATCACCGTTGTTTTTTGCCCCATTGCTCAAACGTGCTTCATCAGCTGACCTACTTGTTACGTGGAACAAAAAAGAGTTATCGTTCGACTCGGAAGCACTTACTGCATTTGAATCAGCAAAAAAAGTTGTTGGCAATGCAACTGCCCTTATTCATCTGAATACTGATCCCACTATCCGTCTCAATTTAATTACAGACGCTTCTAATTTTGCAGCTGGAGCAGTTCTTCATCAACTCATATATAATGACTTGCAACCATTATCATTTTTTTCTCAAAAATTTTCACCGACACAATTGAACTACAGCGCATTCTGCCTAGAACGTCTTGTTATATACCTCGCTATCCGACATTTCCGACATCTGTTATAGGGTCATACATTTACCGTGCCAACGGATCACAAACCTCTGGTATATGCAATCCGATCTCGCCACGACAGACATTCTCCTCGTGAAATCCGACAACATGATTTCATCTCACAGTTCAAGACAGACATTCGCCACATTTGCGGTTCATCAAATGTTGTCGCAGATTGTCTATCTCGCCTAGGATTAGATGCCAATATTTCGGCCAATGTTAGCCTAGAAACCATTGCTGCACATCAACGTCGTGAAAATTTTTCGTCTGAAGCTGATTCTTTCCAGTCTATCAAACTGACACCCATGCCTTTGCCCTTCTCAGAAAAAACTAATTTGTGTGACACTTCCAATCATGTCATACGTCCATTTATCCCCTTTTCTCTTCGCGGAGCAATTTTTGATCATTTGCACTCGATTTCTCACCCTGAAATTCGTGCAACTACTGCGTTGATTTCGTCTCGTTTTGTTTGGCCTGGCATGAATCAGGATATTCGCCAATGAGCAAGATCCTGCATTCAATGTCAACGTTATAAAGTTCATAGACATACAACTACTAGTCCCGGACAGTGGAGCTCAATTTCAATCTCTTCTATTTCGTGATCTCTCAACATTCCTTGGTTACCAACATATTCGCAGTACGGCATATCACCCATCTGCTAACGGTTTAGTTGAACGATTCCATCGACAATTGAAAGCCGCTTTAGCCTGCCAAGTTGAACCGTGCAAGTGAGCCGAAAACCTTCCACTTGTCTTTCTGGGATTACGTACATGCATTAAAGAAGATTTAAAATGTTCTTCCGCACAATTGGTCTACGGTTCATCCTCATCATTGTCTGTTGATTTGGTTAGTCCTATTAAACATTTTCCAACCGTTTCTGACCTCATTTCCCAGTTACGCAATTTTGTTTCTCGTTCACGATACCAACCTCCTCGTACTTTTACGCCTTCAATCTATAAACACCCAGACTTAGATACGTACGAATTCGTCTTTGTGAGTCGTGATACCATGAGCAAATCATTGCAACCACTTTATCATGGTCCACATCAAGTCATCTCACGCCAAGACAAACATTTCGTGTTAGACATCAACGGTCGCCGTGATACCTTCTCAGTTAATCGATTGAAGCCTTCCTTTGTTCAACAATCTTCCAACGTTTTGCCCCAGCCAGCAACCTCCGCATCACAGTCTGACAGCTTCTAAATGAATTCGAAGCCCGTTCACACAGCCGATGCTACATTACCCGTTGAGCCTGTTTCCACGGTTGCGAGTCGCAGTGATATGACGTTTTCCTGTAAACATATTTGTTTGTATCAATCAATATACACCTTTTGAATTGTACCCGGATTTTACGAATATAAATTTTCGTTTGCTCGGAGTCGATCTTCTCCATAGGCGCGTCAGGTTCTCACAGCATCTGGACGACTATGAGTGTGAGTGATATTTCGAGCCTATTGAACGCTCTGGGAGGGTGGTATTGTTGCAGGGTACGCTGTGTGCTCCAATACTGTTGAAGAATTGTCAACGAATCGATCCAAAATGTGTTCACCAGCCAGGTTTTCGTTATCTGCAGGAGAGTGAATCGCAAATGGGTTAAATCTCGGGCGAATAGATTTCGAGCCTGTATCAGTGATGCTTCTGTATTCGAATACACTGGAATATAATGAAAGATATTCTCTTCACCATCATGGTGATAGGTCATCAGAGTAAAATAGTTCATCATTTAAAAAAAATAAAGAGAAACATTAAAAACATAATGATTTTCAAGTTTTTTTTTACTTTTTTTATTTTTTTGGCAGATTTTATTATTTTGCAAGTTTGGATAAAAATGTGACATTTATAAGCCTCATATAAAATAAAAGACAGATATATACATAATGGTGTATAGAAAATGTCATGGAAGGCAATGTGAAAAATAGACAAATGTGATGCAAGTCCCAACCTATGACGATACATGCATAGACCCTATGTAACCTGACACTACACCAGCGTTATAAAGAGATAATCAGGAAAACTATTTTTTTGTAATGTTTCGAAATTTTTTTAGAGAGACATTTGTGCACGATAGAAACCTGAATTGAAACAATAAGGATAACTATGTTTAAACAAAACGGGGTTAAGATAAGCCTAAAGAGATACAATAGGTAGAGGTACATATAATACTAGTCCCAGGTTTTGATGTATCTATGATGTTTGTAAGAAAGCACAAGCCTGATCCAGGCAAATTGCCGCATAGTTAGAGACTGCACGTGGGCTAAGATACTGTCAGGTTGCCCAGGCCTAGACAGATATGAGGGGGGGGGTAGAAATAGATGTAAAATACATGGACACTAATTAACCTGACACTTAATAATACCATGTATTTCTAACATTTTGAACAGTTCTATACGTGTGCTAATGTACAAAATACTTACAACTGGTTCAATAACCAGGAATACCGTGACAAAATATATTGTCTATAGAAGTGTTTATTTTGAGAATTTCGCATAGCGATGGAGCAGTAAGAAAATCTACGAGTGTTTTAAATTTACCTGTAGATGTGCACATGCGGAAATGGAGTGGAAGAGAATTCCAAAGATGCGCATACCTAATTAAAAAGAAGTGCGAGTAAGGGGAATATGTAATAGCCTCATTCGATTACGTCGTACAGAACGATTGCAATCTTAGAAGCGCATGATAGATCTCAGCCTTACTTGGTGCTCTGTGATTATTCGGAAGAAAATAAAAAGAATAAGGCGAATTCTGCGTAACCATAGTGGGTCAACATCTATTAGATTGCATCTTACTTTATAAGATGAAGGATTAGAGTAGCCTAACATGATTTCGCTAATTCTACGTTGAAGGCTTTCTGAGAGAATACAGCCACGACTATATTACAGTAGTCAAAAAGTCGTAATACTTTCATTTTATATAGACAAACTGCTTTCACGAAGGCGGGATTTTCGATTTATCAAACCAAAATTCTGTCTAGCTCTGGCTATGAGAAATCTCATTTGTTCGTTGAAATTGAGAGATGAAGAATAGCGAAATCCTATGTTTTTGATTTCGTTAGAAGGAGCGAATGGTGTTTTTTGTTGAGAATACCGAGGCGTATACTCATGAATTGCTTCTTCAGAGCTGAGATTTATATACCCCATTGTGAGCATCAACATGAAAGTGTTAAAAGATCGTCGTTCAGAGAGTCTATAGCCTGTGATACATTCTTCTTCTTCTCCTGAATAGACGGCAGGAGGACTACAGTCCGTGAAAGCCGCTTCACCTCCCGGGTCTCTGCAATCTCAGCGTAGATTCCCAACGAGGAGTTACTGAGCTGAAAGAGTAGGCGAATCGCGCAGGATAGCGGGAAATTCACCGTCCAATATGCGTTTAAACTGCTCTCCGGTGACTGCCTCGATTCCATCAAAGGAGAGTGCATTCCAACTATTGACCACTCTGCTCGACAAAGTAAACGATGGCTTCAGGTGTTCCGTTCGGCGCTTCTAAAACTTCAGCGAATGACCTCTAGTACTGGAGTCCGTGGATACCGGAAAGAATTGTTGAAGTTCCGTTCCATAATATCCAAGCAGGTTTTTACGCGTGACCAGCAAATCATATCGCATTCTTCGATATTCCAGTGGAAAAAGTTTGAGTTCCCGCAATCGGTCTTCATAGGGAATACGAAACATCCCCATCTATGGCTGGAAAAGTTAAAACAAGTTTAATATCATCCGCAAAGATGAAAAAAAGGTTTGCGTTTTTTTACGAAATCTTGCACATCATTAAAATATATAAAGAAAAAGGAGGGTACCTAGTACGCTACCCTGAATGACTCCACTTGGTATAGGTTGTGTTTCCGAGGATATGCCATTAACAGAAACGGAGAAGGTGTTATCAGAAAGATATGAACAGAACCAATTAAATGGGTATCCGGAAATACCGAGTGATGATAATTTTCGAAGAAGGGAATGAGAAACCTTATCACATGCTTTGGTATTGTCTAAAAAACTGTCAGTACAGCTAATTCATGATCTATAGAGGCCGTTATATGGTCCAAATATTCCAGCTGAGAGGTAATGCAGGACTTTCGATTTAGAAAGCCATGTTGGAATGGAGAGAAAGCGTTTGGGCTCAACTGAGCTATTAATGCGTTCTTCATCAACTTTTCGAATAGCCTAGAGCGAAAAGGTGTGTGATTAAAGCGGCGATAATTAGTGACGATGTGCGAATTTTCTGTTTTGAGCCGAGGTACAATGACAGAAAGTTTTCATTCGAGAGGGAAAAATACCAGATTTAATAGAAAGATTAAACAGGTTTAATAAAACTGAGGGTATATCATCCGTATTTAGTTGCAAGGTTGCTGGAACGAAGCCCACAATATCAGGCTTTTAAGGAGCTTTGCTTCGCCGACACATTGCGCTAACTTCTTGTAAACTGAAGGAGATAGAATCCATACATATTGAATTAATATCTTGATTTACGGGTATAGGGTTTACGCTGGTATTGAATGACTGACTAAAATAGTTCAGAAAAAGCTTACTTATTGCTGAAGAGTCTGATGTTGATGATTTCCAAACATCATCATTGAACACAAGCGTATAAATATCATGTTTACTTAGATTATATCGAGAACTGGTTATACTGTTCAAAGACTTGGTCTTCGAAGAACTGTTCAGGGCAATTCTTTCTTGATCATCGATGAATTCTAATTTGATTGTTGTGAAAGAGCTAAGAAGTTCCTTGAGACGTAAAAATGAATGAAAGTCTGATGTGTTGTTGACAAAAGCAGAAAGACGTGTTATTTTTCTCAAGAAGTTTTATTTTATCAAGTTTATTAAGTTTACTCGTTCGATGATTTCAGTTCAGTTCAGTTCAGTTTGCACAGGACGATATGTGGCACAGTCGCCAATCAAGCGTCCAGATTTCTTCCGGTGGTATGCCAAGAAGAGCGCCCACCACTTCAAAAAAAATAGGTTCACAGATTTCTTCTAGTAGGATGGTTACCTGGAATGTAGAGCAAAAACCCCTTTCACCAAAGGTAAGGAAACATTAGTGTATTTCAAAGACCAGGTAAATACAATATCATTACTCAATTAGGGGCAAAATGCAGGAAATAATGAGCTCCATACGGCATCGAGTCTATTCTTGAAACACATTAGAGAGTTAGAGTTCACGGCATCTTCAGGTAGGCAGTTCCAGTAGCTTACTACTCTTTCACTGAAGAAGTGCTTACGAGAATTAGAAATAACATGTTGTTTGGCCAGATTCAGAGGGTGACCTCGAGTACCCACATTGGGTGCGAGAACATACATTTCACCTGGTTGAACAGTACTAGAACCGGCCATGATCTTGAAGGTTTCTATCAGGTCCCAACGCAGCCGCCTTCTTTTAAGTGAAAAGAGCCCTAGACTCAATAGTCTTTGCTCATAAGATCTACCTGATTGCCCTTCGATCATACGAGTAGCAAGGCGCTGAACACCCTCAAGCCTTGCAATATCTTTTTCAAGATAAGGTGAACAAGCTTGAATGCAGTACTCGAGATGAGGTCTAACGACAGCCTTGTATATCGGTATGAAAACCTCCGGGGACCTGCAGGATAAAACTGATCGAAGGCGAAACA
>JACCGJ010018359.1:0-11542 GCA_013407085.1 Atriophallophorus winterbourni | reverse complement strand
ATCGATGTAGCAAGCATGTACAGCCTCACCTTCGTCTAGTAGCTTGGTCTAATCCTCGAACGTTGTAAGAAGGTTAGATAAACAGCAACGATCTCTTCGAAAACCGTTTTGTGCTGCGGTCAAAATTTTTGGTTTTCAAAATGTTCTCTTATGCGTGCAGACACAATGCATTCCATTAATTTAGAGATCACCTGAAGTAACGTTACCGGTCTATAGTTTGCTGTGTCTGAACGGCTACCGCTTTTATAAATAGGAATTATCATCCCTGCTTTCAATTGCCGAGGTATTTTTCCTTCATTTAGGCTGAGATTGAATATGCGAGTGAGAAGAGTAGTCAAAGCAACGCGACACCTGTGAAGTATGACAAGTGTAATTTTGCCTGTGCTAGGGGACTTCTTTTCGTTTAGTTGGCAAAGTTCCCGCCAAACCATGTATTCGTTGATAGTCATTTCACTTAATAATTCGAAAAGTGGCGAACTTAATGAAACTTGATAAGGTATACAACGCTCGGGGTTGAAGACAAATGAGTAAAACGTCGCTGAAGCATCTGCGGTATCTTGGACAGTGTGGGTCAATCTATTAGGTGTAAATACAAAGAATACACCCGGTTTGATCTTTGATCGTTCATTGACTATCTTGTAGAGAAGCTTGGGATTCTTTTCCAGTCTCTTAAGCAAGTTTCATTGAAATTGCATGCGATCTCCTCTTACAAAATCGTGACGTGTTCCCGTATCTTACAGAATCGCTTCTAAGTTGCTTCCGTACCAAACGTCTTATGAGTTACCCAATACTCTCGCTTAACAGCTAAACATTTCTTAGTTCTACTCCGAATAAAAAACTGATTGTTGTAGCTGCATTTGTGTGATACGAAAATCGAGTTTCCGTCGCGTCTCAGTCGACTCTTGCACGTTAATGCAAATAATACTAAACAGAAAAACTTTATAGGCAACTTTACTTATTAAAATATTCGAAGTGGAATTTTCGGCTTTAAGGTGATTTCACACTCTACTGACTGACATGTTGCAACATTTTACCTTTTTAGGAGCATGTTTTGTTGATGGTGAAGTTGAACATTTTCGTTTGTTCAATTCAAATGTTTTAGTTTTTGTTTTTGGCTGAATAGGATTCCTCATCTTTCCAAGCTGCTCTTCCAAATTACTCTCTATTTTATTCGGCTCTTTTCCAGAAGAAGTATTTAAAATCTTGCAATGGCCATTAATATTTGAATTTCTACGAGCACGACAAAAATAACAAATAGGTGGATAGATATTATCGTGACAGCCATACACAAATTTATCAGTCAAAGCAAGTTGCAAGGGTTATCCGCATAAAGTACATTTAACAGAAGCACTACCAGTGCTTACCGGATACAGGCACTTTGTTCAAAAGTCAAGTTGGTTCTGTCGCATTATAGTGAACAACCCATGCAGTCACAGCTCTATCGATCGATTTCCTAGTCTGTGTTGGATCTCGTAACGTAGTCACAAATGTTAAAAGCCTAAAACGGGCTGGCCGGCTGAGACCTAGGCGATTGGTAGACTGGGCGATGTAGCTGCGTTCACACGATAACTCGTTAACCGAACAAGATAAAATACAGAATAATATCAAAATGCGTTGCTCGAAGTGAACTGTGCAACAATAGTAGCAACCGTATGATAGTTAGCGGTGGGTAAATGTATGCTCGAGTGAGCTAACTGAGATATTTACGTTGCAGCGGTAACTTTTCTGTGGATCAGCAGACAATTGCGTGGTAAGTTCAACTTAGTTGTGTTTTCCATGTTATAATAAAAAATCATTACTTATTCCTTGAACTTGCTGTAAAATAGAATAACTATTCTACTATATTATTGATATTTTTGCTGATTAATTACGCTAGTGATAAAATCAGCCTGTATTTTTTCTAGTGATCTATCATTACTCGTACAATTAACTGACAAATATGAGAAGAAAAATTTCCTGCCTCAAAGGCAAATGTGGAAAAATGATGGCTAAGAGAATTAAGTGCACATCTTGCAAACGTTGGGCTCAAATTAGTTGTTTAGATATACACAAGCCTCACTACGTTATTGAAACAAAGTACCACTGGTTGCAGTGGTATTGTAGTGGCTGTCATAAGGCTGCCACTGACACCGCTTTTCAAAGCCCAAGGAATAGTGTAACGTCATCCATCTCGTCAGATTTTGTACCCGACGAAACGTATGCATCTGTTCTGAGGGCGAATATAAGTTATGAGAGAACGAAATGCAAGGGGATAGCTGACAAACCGAGCCAGTTACAACGTCCTTCTAAGCAAGCAATCTCTCTTCTCAGGTAGTCATTGGAGCCAGATCGTTTTGCGTAGGCAATTTGAGGCACTGCACGCCACTTCTTTAAAAACTAGAACAAGAAATGTATTAGTTTTTAACCAAGCAGAGCCTTTCAGTAGGGAATCCAAATGTCGAACAGATTTTGAACGCAGATCTACCAGCTATCTTATCCGGATGGTAGGTCTAAGGTCATCTACTCCTTCGGTGCGAGTTCACCATGTAAGAAGATGGAAGATAGATAACTTCATTTAACCAATCCTGGTAGAGTTTAAATACCAGGTGAATTAGAATGCGTTACTGCCCAGGGCTGAATACATCGCCAAAACAACTCTAGACAAACTTTAGTTTAAGAGGGACAACCCTCCCTCTCTGATAAGACAAAGCACTTCAGCTATAAATAGAAGAAACATAGCTGTAAGGACATCTGCTATCATTGAGCCTCACGCAAATTAAAACGCTAGTGAATCCGTGATGATCATACCAAACAGCACATCGCCACGAGACTTGCTTTCCGGATTAGACGACGTTGACAGGATTATCGCAAATGAAGATTGAAGGCAAGCAGGTCTCTCCAGTAGTTGCTCTTTTTCGATGGTCCTGCCTCAATCCTCAGGCAACGGTCCTTAACATCCATGCAAGGAACTGAAGAACCGGATAATCCTTCTTTGAGTAGCACGCCGAAACCGTACAGTCCCTCGGGGATTTGATCGAGGGTTAAACATGAATAGTTTTATAAGCACGAATATCCCGTGCCCCAGTATTGTACGCAAATGTATGGAGCATAAGGAATAAGTGGGCTGAACTTTCTCTCCGTGCGGTTGAGTTACATTCCAGGGTTATTGCGCTCCCTGAGACCTGACTGTCTGCGCTTGATGAGGTGCCGATAAACATCAGCGAACAGTATCTCGTCATAAAATGCGATAGACATGGCGATAGGAGAGACAGCGGAGTTGCACTCCTCTTGGAATTTGGTATGCACAGTATGGGTACAGGTATATCTCTATTCAGTGAAAACGTCTAATTTGTTACGAGTATCCTGACTTGCTACAAGTCATCTCTCACAATTGCTTGTGTCTAAGTCACACCCAGTGCAGCCCGAAAGACGATCACACAGCTTATTGAGACACTAGATCGTTAGCTTCACTCAGCTCCCAGCGTACTTGTCTTGAGTGATTTCAATCTTTCAGACATAGATTTGCCTGTCCCTACAAGTGTAGTCACCTAGCAATCCGAAACGTTTCTCGAATGGCTCCATAATTATGCGTTGCGCCAGCATGTGAATGATCCTACAAGGTTTTGCCATGGATGCATTCCATTCCCTCTTGACGTGGTATTGTCGTTCAAGCTAGAAGCCATTAGGTATTCAAAGTACCTAACACCGCTCGGCAAATGCGATGACGAAGCGATATTGCGTTCTCACGAAACTTTCTCTCGTCCTAGAAGCAAATATATGTTTGTAGACTGGGGTTTAATCCTGCAGACTTCAAAATCTATCGTTCAGTTATCTACCGATTCCAATACAAGTGAAAACCGGGATAGAATTTGTGAGTATGTTAATGAGTTACAAGACAAGATGCTACACAGACGTGCGTGGAAAGGCCGCCCTGGTAGACTATTCGAGTCCGTAGGTCTACCCGTAAACTAGATCGTCTACGGCTGCTGTATATGCTATCCCTCACTTCTGGTTCTTGAGCCCCTATATCTGAAAGTAAAACAGAATTCTTGTAATGGTATAAATCCATAGAGATTAAGCAAAGATATGTCCAAAAGTGTATGAGCAACAAAAATTCAACCGCACAATGCACAATGAAATTCCGACCGTCCTTCGATACGCATTTTTTGTCGCTGCGATTAAAAGAGCAAAGGGTTCATCTTCTTGAAGCCAGTGAAAGTTCAATGACTACTTTTCATTTGATGATGGTACAGATATTATCTAACATTCCTTTCCAGTTCTCTACAGTACGGAACCAATATCGTAACTTTCCCGAGATTTATCCTACAGAAACCGTTGAGAAGATTTAGTTCTACGTCTAATGCACGCGAACCAGCCAATCGGCACCGAATTGGCTTCATGCACAAAACGAGTTTCATAATTCCCTCTTTTTATTTTCAGGTGCACTTATTGCCAATAACTTTGCAGGCTTCATATTCATCGCTGCATCCGCTGGTAGAGAACTTCTGTCTCACTTCAATTCTGGGTTGGTTATTTCACTCAACTCAATACAATTCAATTTATTTCAATTGGCGTCGCGATCAGCTATGTCATTTCCTCAAAACTTCGGATCTCTCAATATTTATGGAACCCCAGAAACATGGAAGATTATCTGGAACGTTTTGAACTTTGGTGTCTCACTAAGGGTGAAACGCCTGATTAAATTATTACTGCGCATTTTCTTACTTCAGCAGGAGAAGATGCTCATGCTCTGTTCTATAATTAATCATTCCCTATCCCACCTGCCAAAAAGACTTATGATGAATTGAAATCAATTTTATTAGCTCATGTCACTTCGAAAAATTACGAAATTGCTGAACGTGCACGTTTCAATACAATGCAAAGACAAGAAAACCAATCTATTCGTTAATTTATTTTGCAATTGCAAACACAAGCTTCACGTTGTGCATTTGAAGATAAACTATATGATAATTTGAGAGATCGTTTATTAACTGGTGTCAACGAACCCGATTTATATCGTTAGTTACTGATGTTGAATAATAAAACTTTTTGAAACTGTAAAGAGAATATGTGAACATTATGAAGATGTTGCAAAAGAAATTAATCGTCAAATGAATGCTGAGATTCAAACTGTTTTGTTCGGAACCTTCAAATCTAAACTTCAGTCGAGCAACCGACCACAGCGACAAAGTGATTCTGAGCTCAAACCACACAAAATAAGCAAATTCGGCATAAGCAATACCAATTTTGACAATCAGAAGTTCGGAAAATGAATATCTTGTGGCAAGTTACATTCTCGATTTACTTGTTCTTTTCGTAATGCTAAATGTTTTGACTGTGGTAAGCTTGGGCATTTTCAGTTGGTTTGTCGAATTTCTAAGACATGTTATATGCATAGAATAATACGAAAGTCGTCAATGTTGAAATTCAAATCATCCCACTATCTTTATCAGTGTTACTATCCACGGTGTCTCATATTCGCAAACGTATATTCAGTAGTCATGGTTTCAAAGAATTTATACTTGACACAGGAAGTGTTTAATCATAGATTTCATTGAATGACTTGAAACATTTAGCTCCTGATGCTCAAGTTCATTAATCGGACATTTTCGATTCACGGCATCACAGGACATTCTGTACTTGTTGTCGGAGTTTGCTCTATTCCAGTCAGATATGGTACTGTCAAACCAGTTGAGTGTTCATCCATTGTCACGAAATCTAGTCCACCTATCCTTGGATTAAAATCGCTGACGTTACTCAATATTGACTTTTCCTTTTTGTCTACAAGTTCATTATCAAAATTTGACTCTCATACAATGAAAGATTCAATTCGTCAGTGTGCATTGCAATCCGTTGTTACGAACATAAAACCTGTTGATTTACAAATAACCGGTGATCCTATATTTTTGGGACGTCGCCTGATTGCATATGATTTAAGGGAAGCTGTTCGAAAAGTGAATTATTTTTCGTGTGAACGTGGAATTCTTGTTCAAGTGGCAGCCTCTAAATGGGCCACATCATTATTACACCTCTGAAAAGAGATGGTCAAACGCCCCGTGTTTGAGGAGATTACAGAGTGACACTGAACCCTTGATTTATGAAACGAAGTTGCACGACTGAGGAACCTGAAGCTATATTATCTCATTAACATGGTCCATGTGTTTTCTTGAAAATCGATCTGAAGGATGCCTACTTACAGATACCACTTGATGAAGCATCAATTGAAGCTACAATATTAACACGCCTTTTGGATTGTATCGTTATAAGTTTCTTCCGTTTAGATTTTCTGTTTCATATCCAACGTTTATTAGCTTAACTCTCTTGTTTCAAACATTATAACGTGAAATTAAATCCGGATAAATGCATCATTTCTGTTGATGAGATTGATTGTCTCGGATACCGTTTATCGTCTAATGAACTCCGTCCAGACCAGAATCGTCTTAAACCTCTGGTGAAAATGAAATCGGCAAATTTTTCAAGTGAACTTCGATCGGTAATAGGAGTGCTACCAAATTATTCTGAATTCACCCCAAATTTTGCAACAGTTGCTTATTAATTTATATTACTGAATGCTACAACGTTCACGTGGACTTCCGAACATGAAAAGACACTTCGGGATATTTTATCCATATTGCAATCCAGTGCTGTACTTAAGCCGTTTACACCAAATTTGCGTTCTGTTTTAATCACGGTTGCTTCCCCTCATGGATTTGGTGCTGTTTTAGAGCAAGATGGCCATCCGGTATTGTTTATTTCACGTCGACTAAGTTAAGCAGAACAAAGTTATGCTCAGACTCATCGAGAAGCGCTTGCTTTTTACTGGGCTGTCATGCGCCTACACAAATATTTATCTGGTCATGAATTCACTGTAGTAACTGATCATGAAGCACTGGAATTTATCTACATTCAGACATTTTCATTGGCAAGATATACTGCAGCAATGGTTCAGCGATGGAGCATAGCACTTGGTGCATATAATTACACCATTAAACATCGCAGTGCAAAACAAATTCCGCATGTAGATTACTTAAATGAATAAATAAATAAATAAATAAACGAATTTTATTCTTGGAAATCCATAGCGTGTTAAACATGATCAATAATTTCCAAAAGCTTTGTACAATCAGATTATAGTATGTACATATGCAAAAACAATTTGTTCAAGGTCATTTGTTTCAGCGGAATTTAACGTTCAGTAAATATAAAGGTAACGGTATTTAAAATTGTTTCCAGGTAATCAGTACGTGATCTGATATAGTACGAAAACACAGCTATTGCGAAGAGAGGTCTAGAATGTTATCGGCAACACTGATGATCAATGGATAAGGCCCATCAAAGATGCGCGAAGAATCTCTATTGTTGATGTTCCAAACTTTTTTTATTTTGATTGTTGTAAATAGATTGATCTTTCTTGACCATGAGCCGTTTTCTTGTCCGCTAAGCGAAGGTGGTTTATTCCACTAGTTTGAAGTCTGGGGGCCAGTTTCATTTTGGTGTGGATTGAGAATTTTGCTGTGGAGAAAAAAACTCAGAAGCGAGAGGATGTTGTTTCGAACGTTATGAACGTTTATTTAATATCAATAACCAGAAATGCCATTATTATATAAATCATCAGGTAGAACATTTAAATTAAAAACATAGCGAATTTTTTCTATGGTAAGAAATGAAGCTAGATGTGATTTGAATTCATTTAAAGAGGAACTGAGTCTTATATATTTTGGAAGAAAATTCCACAGTTTAGCATATTTAGTCAAGAAGAAATTGTTCCTTACTTTAGTACGAAACCTTGGTAACTTAATAGTTTTTTCACTGTTTCTCAAGCTATATTTAAAATCATGCCGTATATGAATATTCGAACGTATTTCCATATTATCCGTTGACAGTATTTTGAAGAATAAGATGAGGTTATGCTTGAGTCTGCGAAACCACAGAGGATCGGGTTTCAGTTGTATACATCTTTCTCTAAAGGATTGTTTGTTAATATAGCCGCAATGCTTTGACATATGAAAAGACTGACAGTACAGACTGCTTGTTGGTTCAACCGCTGTGTATATTCCGTTCAGATTTACGATTCGAGACAAAGAAATATTTTGGTCCGATTATGGCTGCAGTTAAGCGAGGTTGGTCAGCCACATCCAACAAAAAATACCCAGCTTACTATCAGCGCCATTATGATTTATGTGTAACACCTGAAGATCTGTTGTGTCTAAATGATCGTATTGTTATTCCTCCCTCACTTCGCAAACAAATACTTGATGACTTGCATTCGGGACACAAGCATTAAAAAAATGAAATCGTTAGGCAGACAATTATGCTGGTGGCCTGAGATTGATACTGATATTCGTAGAACTGCCTCTTCATGCAATTCCTGCAAACACAAATTATTTTGTCAGCCATCAAAATGGACTCCATGGCCATTAGCTTATGAAGCCTGGCAACGTATTCATATGGGTTACTGCGGACCATTTCTAAAGGAATACTATGCTCTGGTGATTATCGATTCGTATTCAAAATAGCCAGAAGTATTCCTTACTACTAAACCTAATTCTGATTCCACAATGCTTGCATTACGTGAGAGTTTGAGCCGTGAATCTGTGCCTATAGCTGTTGTGAGTGATAATCAAAGCTATTTCTGTGCTTCATGTGTTACTCGGTGGCCACATTTACTTGGTTGCCGACATTTGTTTACTGCACCCAGACATCCACAGTCGAATGGATTAGCCGAAAACTTTGTAAGTACGCTAAAACGTACCATTTCCTCTTGTTCTCCAACAACATTTATTGAACTTGATCGTTGTATAGACAATTTCTTGTTTCAATATCGTAATAGTAAACATTCAACTACTAGAATTACACCATCCATGTTATCTAAATCTCGATCATTGAGATCAAATCTACTGGAACTTGGAGTACTAAAGTATCATACTATCGTGAAAATGATTACCGTCCAAGCACCGGTATTGTATCAAACAAGATCGGAAGAAATATGGTAAAAATACTTGATATGGAAGACGGAACTGTGCGCAAGCGTCATGCAGATCAAATCATCTACCAAGATTCAGGTCAGTTGCGTTTGAATAACGATCAATAATATTCATCAATAATAATCAATAATGCTGTTATTCAAATTCTCGTTGTTAAAGTTACATTATTTAATACATACTGTGTGATTCAAGTGAGCGTGGTTTATTCTCACTTCAATTCTGGATTGGTTATTTCACTCAATTCAAAACAATTCGATTTATTACATTCTGCCATAATCGCTTTCTTTTTCATGCGTGCGTTACTTGACTTCAGTTTCACCAATGGGTGATCAACGCATTTACAGTAGCATGAGCCCAGATTCTAGACCCGGAGACCGATCGGCTCCAAAGAGCTTTGGCTACTTTCAGTGTGGACAAGGTATTAGTGCTTCGTTTCTGACTGGGTGCATCCGATTTTATATTTATCATAGATGTTTGAATGAATATATACTATCGCTCGCCATAAAGCTCATCTGCATGCACTTTCATCACAAAGGACCGGTTTCGTGCTGTTTGTATTCATCAGTATGATCAGGACCCGCATGAGTTTGAAACCATGAAAGCATGGTAGACAAGTTGCTTTTGTATGTCACTGTTAGTAAGGTTAGTACGGCTAAATTTTTCAATCACATGAGCCCACACACATGTAGATTGTGTTTGAATCCATGACCATGAACAACAAAGCTCATTTGCATGCATTTCCATCACACAACCCACGACCGGTTTTGTGCTGATTGTACTCATTAATTAAGGACAGTATGATCAGGACACGCGTGCGCTCGCAACAGTGGAAGAATGGTGGACAAGTTGCTCTTGTGTACCACTGTTGGAAAAGATTGATACAAGCAACCTGTTCAATCACATGGGCCGCTATCATGTAGACTGGGTTTAAACCCATGTCCATGAACAATGCATTTCCAATACACAAACTATGAACGGTTTCGTGCTGTTTGAACTCATCAGGTAGGGAAAGTCGGGTCAAGACTCGCTTGCGCTCAGAACATTGGAAGAATTGCAAGCAAATTGCGCATGTATACCAGTGTAGGGTACTGTTGGTACGACCACACACATGTAGATTGTGTTCAAACCAATGACCATGAAGAAGAAGCTCATTTATATGCATTTCCATCACACAATTCCATCGCTTCCATCACACTTTCAAAACACATGGGGATAACATCCTTGTATGTCACTTCGATATACCGGAAGCATTCGACCGCAGTATTCTTTTGCAGAAGCCGGAACGTTGTGTTATTACTAGCAGACTACTAGCCTGATTAGAAAATCAGCTGACTGATTGGCTTGTTCAAGTCTACGTCGGTATCCGTGTCAAGTGGGAGGCCTAAGGGATCCGTCAACGGACCAATCATCTTCGCACTTGATGCAAATGATAAACCGGCTCTCATCGAATGTAAGATCGTACTGTTTGCGGACGATATAGTAATGTGGCCAAGAATAAATAACCCGGAAGACTGCAATTTGAGGCACTGAACAGCAATTCTTCTTCAAAAAATAGAACCCGAAATGTACTGGTTTTTAACCGAGCGGAGCCTTTCATTGAGGATTCAAAACTCCAGCAACTTGTAATTTCCCTTTCTTTTCAATTTTACTTCCATTTCCATCAATGTTTGTTTTAATCGACCATTATTCCAGAATATACTTTTTTCGCGCGCGTTTCTCTTCTGCTTGATTTTTGTGTTGCTGCGTTATTGCGTGTTTGCGAATCACCACGGTTAACAGCAAAATTGACTTTTACCACATTTTTCAGCCTTGCCAATTCTAATTGCTGATCAACGCGATACACCGGAGTTTGGAGCTGGAATATTTTTGCGTGTGGATATTTGCATTGGACATTGAATTTTACTTATCGTGAGTTCTTTCCTGGTCTATTTTTACTAAGACATTTTCTTGTTAAATTTTTTGCATTTATTCACTACAAAACGCCGAAGAGATTCTGATGGCAGATGTATCAGCGACCTTATCTGGATGATAAATCTGAGGCTTTCTACTCCCCCGGTGCGAGTTCACCGTGTAGGAAGATGGAAGATGGATAACCGCCCTAGGCCAATACTGATAGAATTCAAATACCAGGCGGATCGGGATGCGTTAATGTCTAGGGCTGAATACATTGCCAAAACAACTCTAGACAAGCTTCAGGTTACGCCGGACAGCCCTCCATATTGGAATTCGAAGGCATGCTAAGCATGATCGATAATCATCGAAGTTGTTTGTATACACGAGGCATAAAAAATGGACTATGATTATTAACATTTTCAACGTCATACGTGCTGGGAATTTTTTGTTCGGTAAAATGGTTAAGGTGAATGATAATCAATCAGTTTCACAGAAATTCAATATATGAGCAGTTATTGTATAAAAGAAAATTGAGTGAAGAGAAAAATGACACGAAGAATATTGAAGAACGATGGACCGGAACATCGAAGATGTGAGGAATCTCGAAGAGTCAAAATCTTCAGAAATGTTCAGTTGGAACACATTGTTATTGTGAAATATATGTTTTGAATGAAGAATGTCTTTTT